>JAXRKO010000842.1:0-27041 GCA_037039905.1 Formica aserva | reverse complement strand
GGTTCCGAACGAAGGAAACTTGCGTACATAGCGATCTTAGCTCTGTGTGCCGAGAAGCGTTGTTCCTCAATTTCCTTGATGTGTTATGAAAACTTTCGGTATATCTCACTTACAGGTACGTAACTAAGTCGTTCCGAACGAAGGAAACTTGCGTACATAGCGATCTTAGCTCTGTGTGCCGAGAAGCGTTGTTCCTCAATTTCCTTGATGTGTTATGAAAACTTTCGGTATATCTCACTTACAGGCACGTAACTAAGTCGTTCCGAACGAAGGAAACTTGCGTACATAGCGATCTTAGCTCTGTGTGCCGAGAAGCGTTGTTCCTCAATTTCCTTGATGTGTTATGAAAACTTTCGGTATATCTCACTTACAGGTACGTAACTAAGTCGTTCCGAACGAAGGAAACTTGCGTACATAGCGATCTTAGCTCTGTGTGCCGAGAAGCGTTGTTCCTCAATTTCCTTGATGTGTTATGAAAATTTTCGGCAAATCTCGCTTACAGGCACGTAACTAAGTCGTTCCGAACGAAGGAAACTTGCGTACATAGCGATCTTAGCTCTGTGTGCCGAGAAGCGTTGTTCCTCAATTTCCTTGATGTGTTATGAAAACTTTCGGCAAATCTCGCTTACAGGCACGTAACTAAGTCGTTCCGAACGAAGGAAACTTGCGTACATAGCGATCTTAGCTCTGTGTGCCGAGAAGCGTTGTTCCTCAATTTCCTTGATGTGTTATGAAAACTTTCGGCAAATCTCACTTACAGGTACGTAACTAAGTCGTTCCGAACGAAGGAAACTTGCGTACATAGCGATCTTAGCTCTGTGTGCCGAGAAGCGTTGTTCCTCAATTTCCTTGATGTGTTATGAAAATTTTCGGCAAATCTCGCTTACAGGCACGTAACTAAGTCGTTCCGAACGAAGGAAACTTGCGTACATAGCGATCTTAGCTCTGTGTGCCGAGAAGCGTTGTTCCTCAATTTCCTTGATGTGTTATGAAAACTTTCGGTATATCTCACTTACAGGCACGTAACTAAGTCGTTCCGAACGAAGGAAACTTGCGTACATAGCGATCTTAGCTCTGTGTGCCGAGAAGCGTTGTTCCTCAATTTCCTTGATGTGTTATGAAAACTTTCGGTATATCTCACTTACAGGTACGTAACTAAGTCGTTCCGAACGAAGGAAACTTGCGTACATAGCGATCTTAGCTCTGTGTGCCGAGAAGCGTTGTTCCTCAATTTCCTTGATGTGTTATGAAAATTTTCGGCAAATCTCGCTTACAGGCACGTAACTAAGTCGTTCCGAACGAAGGAAACTTGCGTACATAGCGATCTTAGCTCTGTGTGCCGAGAAGCGTTGTTCCTCAATTTCCTTGATGTGTTATGAAAATTTTCGGCAAATCTCACTTACAGGCACGTAACTAAGTCGTTCCGAACGAAGGAAACTTGCGTACATAGCGATCTTAGCTCTGTGTGCCGAGAAGCGTTGTTCCTCAATTTCCTTGATGTGTTATGAAAATTTTCGGCAAATCTCACTTACAGGCACGTAACTAAGTCGTTCCGAACGAAGGAAACTTGCGTACATAGCGATCTTAGCTCTGTGTGCCGAGAAGCGTTGTTCCTCAATTTCCTTGATGTGTTATGAAAATTTTCGGCAAATCTCGCTTACAGGCACGTAACTAAGTCGTTCCGAACGAAGGAAACTTGCGTACATAGCGATCTTAGCTCTGTGTGCCGAGAAGCGTTGTTCCTCAATTTCCTTGATGTGTTATGAAAATTTTCGGCAAATCTCGCTTACAGGCACGTAACTAAGTCGTTCCGAACGAAGGAAACTTGCGTACATAGCGATCTTAGCTCTGTGTGCCGAGAAGCGTTGTTCCTCAATTTCCTTGATGTGTTATGAAAATTTTCGGCAAATCTCACTTACAGGCACGTAACTAAGTCGTTCCGAACGAAGGAAACTTGCGTACATAGCGATCTTAGCTCTGTGTGCCGAGAAGCGTTGTTCCTCAATTTCCTTGATGTGTTATGAAAATTTTCGGCAAATCTCGCTTACAGGCACGTAACTAAGTCGTTCCGAACGAAGGAAACTTGCGTACATAGCGATCTTAGCTCTGTGTGCCGAGAAGCGTTGTTCCTCAATTTCCTTGATGTGTTATGAAAATTTTCGGCAAATCTCACTTACAGGCACGTAACTAAGTCGTTCCGAACGAAGGAAACTTGCGTACATAGCGATCTTAGCTCTGTGTGCCGAGAAGCGTTGTTCCTCAATTTCCTTGATGTGTTATGAAAATTTTCGGCATATCTCACTTACAGGCACGTAACTAAGTCGTTCCGAACGAAGGAAACTTGCGTACATAGCGATCTTAGCTCTGTGTGCCGAGAAGCGTTGTTCCTCAATTTCCTTGATGTGTTATGAAAATTTTCGGCAAATCTCGCTTACAGGCACGTAACTAAGTCGTTCCGAACGAAGGAAACTTGCGTACATAGCGATCTTAGCTCTGTGTGCCGAGAAGCGTTGTTCCTCAATTTCCTTGATGTGTTATGAAAACTTTCGGTATATCTCACTTACAGGTACGTAACTAAGTCGTTCCGAACGAAGGAAACTTGCGTACATAGCGATCTTAGCTCTGTGTGCCGAGAAGCGTTGTTCCTCAATTTCCTTGATGTGTTATGAAAATTTTCGGCAAATCTCGCTTACAGGCACGTAACTAAGTCGTTCCGAACGAAGGAAACTTGCGTACATAGCGATCTTAGCTCTGTGTGCCGAGAAGCGTTGTTCCTCAATTTCCTTGATGTGTTATGAAAATTTTCGGCAAATCTCGCTTACAGGCACGTAACTAAGTCGTTCCGAACGAAGGAAACTTGCGTACATAGCGATCTTAGCTCTGTGTGCCGAGAAGCGTTGTTCCTCAATTTCCTTGATGTGTTATGAAAATTTTCGGCAAATCTCGCTTACAGGCACGTAACTAAGTCGTTCCGAACGAAGGAAACTTGCGTACATAGCGATCTTAGCTCTGTGTGCCGAGAAGCGTTGTTCCTCAATTTCCTTGATGTGTTATGAAAATTTTCGGCAAATCTCACTTACAGGCACGTAACTAAGTCGTTCCGAACGAAGGAAACTTGCGTACATAGCGATCTTAGCTCTGTGTGCCGAGAAGCGTTGTTCCTCAATTTCCTTGATGTGTTATGAAAATTTTCGGCAAATCTCGCTTACAGGCACGTAACTAAGTCGTTCCGAACGAAGGAAACTTGCGTACATAGCGATCTTAGCTCTGTGTGCCGAGAAGCGTTGTTCCTCAATTTCCTTGATGTGTTATGAAAACTTTCGGTATATCTCACTTACAGGTACGTAACTAAGTCGTTCCGAACGAAGGAAACTTGCGTACATAGCGATCTTAGCTCTGTGTGCCGAGAAGCGTTGTTCCTCAATTTCCTTGATGTGTTATGAAAATTTTCGGCAAATCTCGCTTACAGGCACGTAACTAAGTCGTTCCGAACGAAGGAAACTTGCGTACATAGCGATCTTAGCTCTGTGTGCCGAGAAGCGTTGTTCCTCAATTTCCTTGATGTGTTATGAAAACTTTCGGTATATCTCACTTACAGGTACGTAACTAAGTCGTTCCGAACGAAGGAAACTTGCGTACATAGCGATCTTAGCTCTGTGTGCCGAGAAGCGTTGTTCCTCAATTTCCTTGATGTGTTATGAAAATTTTCGGCAAATCTCACTTACAGGCACGTAACTAAGTCGTTCCGAACGAAGGAAACTTGCGTACATAGCGATCTTAGCTCTGTGTGCCGAGAAGCGTTGTTCCTCAATTTCCTTGATGTGTTATGAAAATTTTCGGCAAATCTCACTTACAGGCACGTAACTAAGTCGTTCCGAACGAAGGAAACTTGCGTACATAGCGATCTTAGCTCTGTGTGCCGAGAAGCGTTGTTCCTCAATTTCCTTGATGTGTTATGAAAACTTTCGGTATATCTCACTTACAGGTACGTAACTAAGTCGTTCCGAACGAAGGAAACTTGCGTACATAGCGATCTTAGCTCTGTGTGCCGAGAAGCGTTGTTCCTCAATTTCCTTGATGTGTTATGAAAATTTTCGGCAAATCTCGCTTACAGGCACGTAACTAAGTCGTTCCGAACGAAGGAAACTTGCGTACATAGCGATCTTAGCTCTGTGTGCCGAGAAGCGTTGTTCCTCAATTTCCTTGATGTGTTATGAAAACTTTCGGTATATCTCACTTACAGGCACGTAACTAAGTCGTTCCGAACGAAGGAAACTTGCGTACATAGCGATCTTAGCTCTGTGTGCCGAGAAGCGTTGTTCCTCAATTTCCTTGATGTGTTATGAAAATTTTCGGCAAATCTCGCTTACAGGCACGTAACTAAGTCGTTCCGAACGAAGGAAACTTGCGTACATAGCGATCTTAGCTCTGTGTGCCGAGAAGCGTTGTTCCTCAATTTCCTTGATGTGTTATGAAAATTTTCGGTATATCTCACTTACAGGCACGTAACTAAGTCGTTCCGAACGAAGGAAACTTGCGTACATAGCGATCTTAGCTCTGTGTGCCGAGAAGCGTTGTTCCTCAATTTCCTTGATGTGTTATGAAAATTTTCGGCAAATCTCGCTTACAGGCACGTAACTAAGTCGTTCCGAACGAAGGAAACTTGCGTACATAGCGATCTTAGCTCTGTGTGCCGAGAAGCGTTGTTCCTCAATTTCCTTGATGTGTTATGAAAATTTTCGGCAAATCTCACTTACAGGCACGTAACTAAGTCGTTCCGAACGAAGGAAACTTGCGTACATAGCGATCTTAGCTCTGTGTGCCGAGAAGCGTTGTTCCTCAATTTCCTTGATGTGTTATGAAAACTTTCGGCAAATCTCACTTACAGGCACGTAACTAAGTCGTTCCGAACGAAGGAAACTTGCGTACATAGCGATCTTAGCTCTGTGTGCCGAGAAGCGTTGTTCCTCAATTTCCTTGATGTGTTATGAAAATTTTCGGCAAATCTCGCTTACAGGCACGTAACTAAGTCGTTCCGAACGAAGGAAACTTGCGTACATAGCGATCTTAGCTCTGTGTGCCGAGAAGCGTTGTTCCTCAATTTCCTTGATGTGTTATGAAAACTTTCGGTATATCTCACTTACAGGCACGTAACTAAGTCGTTCCGAACGAAGGAAACTTGCGTACATAGCGATCTTAGCTCTGTGTGCCGAGAAGCGTTGTTCCTCAATTTCCTTGATGTGTTATGAAAATTTTCGGCAAATCTCGCTTACAGGCACGTAACTAAGTCGTTCCGAACGAAGGAAACTTGCGTACATAGCGATCTTAGCTCTGTGTGCCGAGAAGCGTTGTTCCTCAATTTCCTTGATGTGTTATGAAAATTTTCGGCAAATCTCGCTTACAGGCACGTAACTAAGTCGTTCCGAACGAAGGAAACTTGCGTACATAGCGATCTTAGCTCTGTGTGCCGAGAAGCGTTGTTCCTCAATTTCCTTGATGTGTTATGAAAATTTTCGGCAAATCTCGCTTACAGGCACGTAACTAAGTCGTTCCGAACGAAGGAAACTTGCGTACATAGCGATCTTAGCTCTGTGTGCCGAGAAGCGTTGTTCCTCAATTTCCTTGATGTGTTATGAAAACTTTCGGTATATCTCACTTACAGGTACGTAACTAAGTCGTTCCGAACGAAGGAAACTTGCGTACATAGCGATCTTAGCTCTGTGTGCCGAGAAGCGTTGTTCCTCAATTTCCTTGATGTGTTATGAAAATTTTCGGCAAATCTCGCTTACAGGCACGTAACTAAGTCGTTCCGAACGAAGGAAACTTGCGTACATAGCGATCTTAGCTCTGTGTGCCGAGAAGCGTTGTTCCTCAATTTCCTTGATGTGTTATGAAAACTTTCGGTAAATCTCACTTACAGGCACGTAACTAAGTCGTTCCGAACGAAGGAAACTTGCGTACATAGCGATCTTAGCTCTGTGTGCCGAGAAGCGTTGTTCCTCAATTTCCTTGATGTGTTATGAAAATTTTCGGCAAATCTCGCTTACAGGCACGTAACTAAGTCGTTCCGAACGAAGGAAACTTGCGTACATAGCGATCTTAGCTCTGTGTGCCGAGAAGCGTTGTTCCTCAATTTCCTTGATGTGTTATGAAAATTTTCGGCAAATCTCGCTTACAGGCACGTAACTAAGTCGTTCCGAACGAAGGAAACTTGCGTACATAGCGATCTTAGCTCTGTGTGCCGAGAAGCGTTGTTCCTCAATTTCCTTGATGTGTTATGAAAATTTTCG
Source organism: Formica aserva (assembly GCA_037039905.1). Classification (NCBI taxonomy): domain Eukaryota; kingdom Metazoa; phylum Arthropoda; class Insecta; order Hymenoptera; family Formicidae; genus Formica; species Formica aserva. Next base: position 20,751 of record JAXRKO010000842.1, on the reverse strand, counting down.
GTAAATCTCACTTACAGGCACGTAACTAAGTCGTTCCGAACGAAGGAAACTTGCGTACATAGCGATCTTAGCTCTGTGTGCCGAGAAGCGTTGTTCCTCAATTTCCTTGATGTGTTATGAAAATTTTCGGCAAATCTCACTTACAGGCACGTAACTAAGTCGTTCCGAACGAAGGAAACTTGCGTACATAGCGATCTTAGCTCTGTGTGCCGAGAAGCGTTGTTCCTCAATTTCCTTGATGTGTTATGAAAATTTTCGGCAAATCTCACTTACAGGCACGTAACTAAGTCGTTCCGAACGAAGGAAACTTGCGTACATAGCGATCTTAGCTCTGTGTGCCGAGAAGCGTTGTTCCTCAATTTCCTTGATGTGTTATGAAAATTTTCGGCAAATCTCGCTTACAGGCACGTAACTAAGTCGTTCCGAACGAAGGAAACTTGCGTACATAGCGATCTTAGCTCTGTGTGCCGAGAAGCGTTGTTCCTCAATTTCCTTGATGTGTTATGAAAATTTTCGGCAAATCTCGCTTACAGGCACGTAACTAAGTCGTTCCGAACGAAGGAAACTTGCGTACATAGCGATCTTAGCTCTGTGTGCCGAGAAGCGTTGTTCCTCAATTTCCTTGATGTGTTATGAAAATTTTCGGCAAATCTCACTTACAGGCACGTAACTAAGTCGTTCCGAACGAAGGAAACTTGCGTACATAGCGATCTTAGCTCTGTGTGCCGAGAAGCGTTGTTCCTCAATTTCCTTGATGTGTTATGAAAACTTTCGGTATATCTCACTTACAGGTACGTAACTAAGTCGTTCCGAACGAAGGAAACTTGCGTACATAGCGATCTTAGCTCTGTGTGCCGAGAAGCGTTGTTCCTCAATTTCCTTGATGTGTTATGAAAATTTTCGGCAAATCTCGCTTACAGGCACGTAACTAAGTCGTTCCGAACGAAGGAAACTTGCGTACATAGCGATCTTAGCTCTGTGTGCCGAGAAGCGTTGTTCCTCAATTTCCTTGATGTGTTATGAAAATTTTCGGCAAATCTCGCTTACAGGCACGTAACTAAGTCGTTCCGAACGAAGGAAACTTGCGTACATAGCGATCTTAGCTCTGTGTGCCGAGAAGCGTTGTTCCTCAATTTCCTTGATGTGTTATGAAAACTTTCGGTATATCTCACTTACAGGTACGTAACTAAGTCGTTCCGAACGAAGGAAACTTGCGTACATAGCGATCTTAGCTCTGTGTGCCGAGAAGCGTTGTTCCTCAATTTCCTTGATGTGTTATGAAAATTTTCGGCAAATCTCGCTTACAGGCACGTAACTAAGTCGTTCCGAACGAAGGAAACTTGCGTACATAGCGATCTTAGCTCTGTGTGCCGAGAAGCGTTGTTCCTCAATTTCCTTGATGTGTTATGAAAATTTTCGGCAAATCTCGCTTACAGGCACGTAACTAAGTCGTTCCGAACGAAGGAAACTTGCGTACATAGCGATCTTAGCTCTGTGTGCCGAGAAGCGTTGTTCCTCAATTTCCTTGATGTGTTATGAAAACTTTCGGTATATCTCACTTACAGGTACGTAACTAAGTCGTTCCGAACGAAGGAAACTTGCGTACATAGCGATCTTAGCTCTGTGTGCCGAGAAGCGTTGTTCCTCAATTTCCTTGATGTGTTATGAAAATTTTCGGCAAATCTCGCTTACAGGCACGTAACTAAGTCGTTCCGAACGAAGGAAACTTGCGTACATAGCGATCTTAGCTCTGTGTGCCGAGAAGCGTTGTTCCTCAATTTCCTTGATGTGTTATGAAAATTTTCGGCAAATCTCGCTTACAGGCACGTAACTAAGTCGTTCCGAACGAAGGAAACTTGCGTACATAGCGATCTTAGCTCTGTGTGCCGAGAAGCGTTGTTCCTCAATTTCCTTGATGTGTTATGAAAATTTTCGGCAAATCTCGCTTACAGGCACGTAACTAAGTCGTTCCGAACGAAGGAAACTTGCGTACATAGCGATCTTAGCTCTGTGTGCCGAGAAGCGTTGTTCCTCAATTTCCTTGATGTGTTATGAAAATTTTCGGTAAATCTCGCTTACAGGCACGTAACTAAGTCGTTCCGAACGAAGGAAACTTGCGTACATAGCGATCTTAGCTCTGTGTGCCGAGAAGCGTTGTTCCTCAATTTCCTTGATGTGTTATGAAAATTTTCGGCAAATCTCGCTTACAGGCACGTAACTAAGTCGTTCCGAACGAAGGAAACTTGCGTACATAGCGATCTTAGCTCTGTGTGCCGAGAAGCGTTGTTCCTCAATTTCCTTGATGTGTTATGTGTGACGTCCTAGCCGCACATCTATTTTTCAAATAAACATTGAATTTATTGCTAACGTACCCACAAGAGGTGAAGGGAATAAGGATTTAAAGAAAATTGTTCGTTCATACAGAGAGTATAATATAAAATGTAATATTCGTACTTGCGGAGCACCCTGTATATAACCAACGCTCGAGTGATCCAGCGAGTGACACATAAGCAATCGTAACATATAAGACTACTTAATAATGAATAACGTTATACTTGCATTCGAGACAACGAAACCATATGCTTAAACAATTAATCTGGACACTACGAAATTAATAAGACATATATACATATATATATATATATATACCATTCATTCTAATAATTATAACTTTGATGTGAAAACTAACGTCTAGAATTAATAAGAGAATACATATAAAAGAAATGAAGCAATGAACAATGCAAATGTAATGTTATTAACCAGCAACTGCGTATCCCATATAGTTATTGTAAAACGGGATAAATATTAAGATGCTTTAATAATTAAGTAAACGAGCATTTATATTCGCACATTTAAATTTAAGATAAATATTAATATTAAGAGTTTTATACCTTCTACATATTATTCATTATTAACTTTTATATACGCATTTATACCCGTACTCTATACTACGCATATGCATTCTATATAACTTAGCATTTCTATAGTATAAGTAGTCATAAGGAACTAAGCATATAAGAATATTCAGTATAGAATATTATTATCCCATGCTAAGCATTATAGAAGTCTTAAACGTGCATTGGAATGCACATCCGCCGTCGATCAATACTCTTATCCGCCGGGCGGATAAGATAAGGAGGAAGCCCGGAGAACAACGGTTGCAGAAGCTGATGCAAGCAGGCTTGGAATGCGGCCGGCGAAAACACTCGCTGTCCTCCTCGCACAGGGAAGCCCCGAGTGACGTAGCGTTGCCTAGCAACCACGCTTCCCGTTCACCATGCAACGGCATAGGAGCCCTATCCCACCACGCACAGTAGGCGCTCCCACTGCAGCATCTTCCCACCAACACCCGAAGACCGGAGGAGCTCAGAGCAAGCGCAGCATCCAGCATTATTAACTCAGCGCTCTTACAGTTAACTCGTTTTCAATTAAGAAGCATTCTAGCCTTTGTCACAAAGCGTTAGCATTTAATAATCCGGCGTGCGCGTCGTCAAACTTCCAATTCGCATAGTCTTTAAGACTTTTATATATACTCCTCTGTAAAGAAAGAGTTTACCAGCCGCTAGTCTAGCGACTGTAACATTACTAACTTAACGTTGAATATAAAATAAAAGTGATTTTTATATTGCAACGATTCTCGATTATTTAACGACCGGCAACTCCCACATCCTCGATCAGCCGTCGTCCATTGCACGTCAGCAGACGTAGTAATTTCCTTGGAACCTTCGGAAGACAATCCATAGGAAGGAATCCAACGTGCTTAGAGAACATCATACAGCATATATTCAGATGTAAAAATCTGGTAAGTTAAGGTAACACCGATTTCACAGTGACAAGTTGAAGCCTTCTGGTCCCTGGCAGACTCGGTGAACTGCAGAGTGGCCAAAATAACATTTTCTATTTAAATAAAGCATTAATAAATACTTACCAGTAAGGAACAAATAAATATAATAGCTATTGAAGAAATAACGGAGAACCTATATATATATATATATATCAAGTTATAGCTATTTTCATAAATAATTAGTATAGTCACGTTTCTTTGAATTACTTAGCTCTAGTAATTTAATTTCCTTTTTTTTTATCAACCTCGAATACTGGGACGTGACATATTAAAATTTGGTGGCAGCGGTGGGATCGCAGAAGCCAACTTGTCATTTTCTTGTGCTATTAATCTTATTCTTTCAGAAAGTGAATTGTGCGCGATATAACGTTCAATTTGAGTCTCGGTTAATATCATTCAGATTTTTCTTGAATCTTTCGCGGACTACAGTGCCGTTACAATTTCATTTGATTATTACGCACCGTGTTATTTAGATTTTGCTTAATTCATTTATTTCTACACGTAGTATTCGTGTTCGATTTTCATTTTTATTAACGCTGTTAAAATTCAGCGATTATTCTCGACTGCGTGTGCTTTGATGCAATATTAAGACGGCATAGTGACATTCTGACGCTGTGAACTGGAGCGAATATACTTCGCTCATCACTGCGAAAGAATTATTGAACAATACCTGGTTCTGTGACAGTGTCCGGTAGCGGATATATACGCCGCTCGTCACTTGTAACAGGAGCGTTTCTCTCCGGTGAGGCAGGATTCCGCACGTTGAGAACGCGAATGTAACACAGACATCAGTGTTTAAATATTTTTATAAAGCCAATAAGACACGCCACGCAGTAGAGAAGTGATTGATTTTAGTAAAAGTGAAAGCTAGCTCTTTGAAGTGCCGCAAACTCGAAGCGACGGCTCCGAGCGGATAGGCCGCTCGTCATTGCTTTGAGCTTTTTTGTGTACATACGATAAACGGAGAGTGGTGAGGCAGGATTCCGCACGCTCTTTCTTGTTCCTTCTCTTTGGTGAGGCAGGATTCCGCACACTGAGATTGGAATAGGATGACGGATATCGTTATGTGGGCAAAATAAGTGCCTCAGAGAATCACTACACAATACTGAAATCAAATCCTTATTCAAATTTCGTGTTTTAAGACATGCCAAGAACGCGTCGTGCAGGAAAGAAATACCAGTTTCGACGCTTGATAAGAGCGCAGCTTAGAGAAGCAGCGAATCGTTCCGTCGGGACCGATATTACAGACAATCATAGTGTCCGAGCTCATAAACAATTAAACGAGAAAGGAAGTTTCGTTTATAAACTGATTCCGATCACGGTCGAGCAGTCTCCGTTACCATATTCAGAAATCCCGGAGAACGACCCGCGTCGCGAATATCACGCACAGACTCAAATTCAAAGCGTTAGCGCCAGCGACAAATAAAGGAAACGTATATACCACTGTTATTTCTATATTATACTACTATTGTGTGTGTTTTATTACCTTACCCTATAATCATATTTTTACTTTCCAGCGTATTACATTGTGTTACAATATACATATATATATATCCTAATTACTTACTCTAGCTTATACGTTCCACTTATTCTATTACATTGCTTAAATACTACTAAAATTAATCGGGACATTCATGTGCCCGCACAGAATTTCAAGACCTCTTACGCCAAATTACGAAGTAGCACCTCCTCCTCCTCCGCCAATAAGGCTGTACGTTTGTCAGAAATCAGCACTTTGCATTAGAACGAATAGCGACATAACGTTTTGTGAACCGTGTTTAAATAAGTTTGATCATACTGAAAGACTAAACTGGCGCAGAATTTATAAGCATACTTTGACTATCGACGGTGTTTCTACTAATCATTCTTGCCAAAGCTGTCATAAGCGGTTAACCAGGCTTCGATTTGGGGAGGAATGCTACGAATGCCTTACTAAATTTAATGAATATCAGGAAGATCCTGATTTAGCCGAAGCAGTATATTTTGAAGACGACGACACCGTAGTTATAAATATCGAAATCTACGGTGAAGACGTGGAATAATATTGCAAATATATATATATATGTGTATTCTTTAGAAGTTAAGAACATTTTATTATATATATATATACCATTTATTATATTCAACATTTACTTGAGTTTTACTATTCATAATTTTATTACAAGCATTTATAAGAAATAAATCTCAGAAAATTCACAAAAATATTATCGTTCTATTTATATCTTACTATATGCACTTATACATATTTTTCTTATTATATTGCTACTATATTCTTATTATATTATTCAATCATTACGTAGTTTTTGTTATTTTATATGTATTAATCTATCACGCTGTGTTCAGTTTAATGTACTATACCATATTCTTACAGGATTAAAAGGATCCATACCATTCTAATCGTACGTATTGTACTAATTTTATATTGTATCTATAAGCTTGCCAAATCATTATTTTGATCATTATTATAATTTAGCGGTAACGCATGACTCCGAGAATACCGAGGGACCGTGAAACGCCAATTATTTCACAGGAAAGTTCCACAGTAGAACAAATATTTATTTGCCAAAGAGGTACCGGTTATATTCATCATATAACTACAGCCGCTCTCTGCTATAATTGTCATCAGAATCTACCCTCAATCGAACGAATAAATTGGCACAAAATATTTAGACATACCCTTACGGTAAGCGGAACACCGTCCGGAATTAGTTGCCAACGGTGTCGCGTACGTCTGACCGTCGCCCGACTCGGGTTTATGTGCGTTGAGTGCACCGAAAAGTATAGCCTGTTTTTATCAAACCCCGAGCTAGTAAATTCCCGTAACAACAACGACGGTTCAACGACAATCAATATATACACATACATCCAGTCTACTGAGACAGGAGCAGAAATAAGCTCCGAAACCGGAACGGAAATAAACTTTTAAAGAAAAATATACGTAAAGAAAATTCGCAATGGCTCATAATACAAGGTCACACAGCTCGGTGAGCATTGATTCAGACACGGAGAAAAAACAAAAGAACACAGGCGACCGCGACAAACCAACCGACCACATAGACGCGAACTCATTATTCGATGTCCTTTCTAGAATTCAAACTGAATTATCGCGACTACGCGGACTACCCGAACAAGTAAACAATCTCGAACAACGCGTGAACGAGGCTTCGCGCGCCCCGTCGGCATACGACGAATGCATCGATAACCAAATACGCGAGGAACCACCGGTAGTTATGCCAACTCTGAAATTGAAAGATGTGGTTGCTAATATTCCCCCGTTTAACGGATACAAAATCTCTGTTTTCCAGTTCGCCCGAGCGTGCGAACGTGCTCGCGATTTGTTACCATCTGTACAAGAACCGCAACTCGTACAGTTCATTATTAATAAAATAGAAGGCGACGCGTATCAAGTCATAGAAGGAAACGTATACACGCGCGTCGTAGATCTATTAGACAAACTCAAAAATATATTTGCTCCGAATAAATCTGTGGCACAATACCGCGGAGAATTAGCTAATGCTTATAAGTTGCCAAACGAGACTGTATTAAAATATGCAGGCAAGGTTAAAGATTTAAGACTCGCCATATTAGACGGACAACGCCGTCAAGGAACGGGCAACCTACACCGATACAATAGCGAGATAGAGAACGAAGTATTAGAGGCATTTGTAAATGGATTACCCTCCAATGTGATCACGCGTATGGAACATAGAAACATTAACACGTTAGACGAAGCCATCGAATGGGCTGTTAAGATTACAAGAAACTTAGAAATAGAAAAACAACGCGAAAGACAATTTATGCCTCGACAATTCCCCGTTACGCGTTCAGACATAAATAATCCGAGACCCGTCGAACAAGAACAACCTAAATCGATATTGAAGAATCCCAACAATTTTGTTCCGCGACCGTGGATTAGGCCCCTAGTACCGGGACAGCCGGGACCGAACGCTCCTAATGTATGTAACTATTGCAAATTCCCCGGACACAAGGTTACAGAATGTCGAAAACTAGCATACCGAAACGCGACGCAAGCGTCGGGAAACGCGGAAGGCCGCCCGACGGTGAGCGCAACCAAGGAACCGGCCCAAGCGACAGCGCACCCCATCACGATACACACAGAACCATCAACGAGCCAGACCTGAACATTTACGACAAAAATCAAGGCTCAAGTTTTTCTAAAATTTTATTAAAAAATTATGATGACCCAGCGCCGGTCATCGAACCAGTAAAAAGGGAACCTTTAGATAAAGAAGCCAGTATTGGGATGGCGAACCTAGGACCCAAAACGTGTCAACCTAGGATCGCCCTCACTTGCAAGAATTTTAAGGGATATTGTTTTTTTATGGTAGATTCAGGATCTTCCGTAAATTTAATTAAAATCAAGATATTAAAAAATACCCCCATAAATGTAAAGGATACACTGAGATTAAAGGGCATTTCAGAGAAACCAATAAGGACATTAGGCTCAACTGTATTCGAAATTATGGGAAAGGAAACAAAATTTTATGTCGTCAGGGATAATTTCGGTATACCTGCTGACGGCATAATAGGCGCCAGTTTCTTAAAAGATAATAACGCTGTCATTGACTATAAGCAAGAATGTCTAACCTTTGATAGCATACAAGTACCGTTTTATAAAAATGAAGAAATCATGGTGCCGTCGCGCACCATCGTTGACGTTGCATTCAACATAACAAATCCAGAAAAGAAGGAGGGTTACATCCCTCGAAACGAGCCGGTAAAGGGATTACTTCTGGGTGATGCTCTTGTCAAAAATTCCCGAGGGAAAGGGCTTATTAAAGCATATAATTTGACAGAACAGAATTATACCATAGAAGTCTACCCTATGCCTCTCGAAGATTATTTCATACCAGATGACTCTGAGGAGCATCTAACTCCACTGAATTCTTCTACTTTCGGAAATCTTATGAGCCACGGAGAGCTCTCCAATAATGGGAAATCTTCTGCTTCCAATGACCACGAAGGTCTTGCCATTTCTCAAGATGCCTCGCCAGCATCTTCGAGCCTCAAACACTCTATTGACACGCTTCCAGGGCCAATAGGACTTGAGGATCTTCTATATTCTGAAAATACTAATTCTATGAGCTCGAACAAGCTCTCCGCTACTAACCTCACTGATTCAATTTTAGCCGACTCCGTTCAGTCTCACGATTCCAGAGAGATGACAGAGCCTCTTATGAGCCGAGAAGAGCTCTCCAATAATGGGAAATCTTCCGATTCAAATTTATTACGGTTAGATCAAAATTGCGAGATCTATAACCTTAGGGGTTATTCAAGTATAACAGACACGCTTCCAGTGTCTTCCGACCTCAAGGGTCATATAGATGCAGCTGATACGCTTCCAGCATCTTTTGTATTTCCCAGTCGTATAGAACGACTTAAATCCATTATAAATACTGAACATTTAAACGAAGAAGAAGAAAAACACGTCGATGCGATACTTAAAGAATATGGAGATTGTTTCCATCTTCCGGGAGAGAAACTCAAATTTACCACCGCAGTTAAACATACTATTCCAACCACAGACAATATACCAATACATGTAAAACAATATAGATACCCGCCAGTTCACAAAGAAGAAATAGACAGGCAAGTAACAAAACTTTTAAAGGACGAAATAATAACGCCATCATCATCACCATTCAATGCTCCTCTATGGATTGTTCCCAAGAAGGCCGCGGCCGACGGACAAAAGAAATGGAGGATGGTAATAGACTTTCGGAAACTAAACGAAAAAACGGTAGGAGATGCATACCCACTGCCTAATATCGTGGAAATATTAGACCAGTTGGGTAGCGCAAAATATTTCTCCATTTTTGACCTCGCGCAAGGATTTCATCAGATACCTATGGCCCCCGAGGATCAGGAAAAGACAGCTTTCTCCACGCCATACGGTCATTACGAATACCAGCGAATGCCTTTCGGTCTAAAAAACGCACCCGCAACATTTCAACGTTTGATGGACAACGTCCTCACCGGGTTGCAAGGAAACGAACTATTCGTTTACCTGGACGACATAGTTGTTTATGCGAGATCTTTAGAAGAACACGACGTAAAAATCAAAGAATTAATGCAAAGACTGAAAGAATCGAATCTGCAACTACAGCCCGACAAGTGCCAATTCTTGAGGCACGAAGTTGCTTACCTAGGGCACATTATCGGAGCAGACGGAGTAAGACCGGATCCTAACAAAATTATCGCGGTTCAACATTTTCCAAAACCAAGAAATTACAAAAACATAAAGCAATTTTTGGGTCTCGTGGGATACTACCGACGATTCATTAGGGACTTTTCAAAAATCGCGAAACCTCTCACGGACTTGTTAAAAAAGGATAAACCTTTTGTATGGACACCATCGCAGGAAGCAGCATTTAGCAAACTAACACATGAATTATTAAAAGAACCCGTCTTACAATACCCAAATTTTAGAGAATCATTCTTACTAACTACAGACGCTAGTGGGTACGCTATAGGGGGCGTACTGAGCCAAGGACAGATAGGAAAAGACTTACCTATTTCATATATTTCCAGGACTCTGAATGAGGCAGAGGGAAGATATTCCACTATAGAAAAAGAGTGCTTGGCCGTAGTCTACTGTGTAACATACTTCCGGCACTATTTATACGGCAGGAAATTCACAATCCTCACAGATCATAAACCACTAGTTTGGCTACACTCGGTCAAGGATCCCAGCTCCCGATTATGGAAATGGAGACTAAAACTGTCAGAGTACGAATATGAAATACGATACAAAACAGGAAAGACTAACGTAGTAGCAGACGCACTTTCCAGAAACCCGCCTATTCCTGACGCTTCCATACTTCCCCTGACAGAACCAGATGATAATTCGAATGAATCCCTCTTCTCATATCAGACAGCCACACAACAGTCTAGACCGTCCATCACCTTCTCTTCCAATGATAATAACCACGCATTAAATCTTGACTACCAACAACAAACGGCTATCAAGGATTTAAACGAAAATGCTTTACTAACTCCACCGGTAACCACAAGAATCCCATCCCAAATCTTCTTCCCCAACCCCGAGAACCCAAATGAAGATCTAGATGAACAAGAGCAAGAACCCGACCAAAGCGATCCGGAGACGCCGGAAGAAGATTCAGAAAATGAAAGTGAGAATAATGAACCTACATCTCCACAACCTCGCTCCTCAGGCGAAGAGAATGATTTTAAAATTAATGAAACGCGAGATTCACTGCTCTCCCGAAAGGATAACCATATCATTTTCACTACACTCGAAGGACATCCCTACGATAAAGGCGCGAAAGATTATTTAGCAGAAAATAAACTCCCCACGTATAAAGACTTAACGTTCACAAGAGTAAAGATAACAAACCTCAATAGCGGGAAATATTTAATAAACGTCCCTATTAAACAAAACGAAAGAATACAAATAGAACGAAACGATATTATAAACGGAATAAGATCATTGAGGGATGCCATAACAGAATTAAATTTAAAAACCATTAGTATAGCGCAACATGATTTATACGATACAGTTCCATGGATTTTTGTATATAAAAATCTAAAAAGATTTCTTTCAGACTTATCAATAATCATAACAGTCTGCAAATCCTTGATAAGATGCCCTGGCCTAGCAGAAAGAACAAACATTATCTATGAAAAACACGCCACGAAGATTGGAGGACACAAAGGCGTGAATAAAACTTATCATCGAATTAGGCAAAATTACTATTGGCCCACAATGAAAAAGGACATACAGGATTACATAAAAAACTGCAGGAATTGCCAAGTAAAAAAATTGACAAGAGTAAAAACGAAACAACCCATGATGATCACTGACACTCCAGGAACTGCTTTTGATAAAGTATCCATGGACGTAGTAGGACCATTGCCAGTAACCAGCCGAAATAACTCTTATATTCTAACTATACAAGACCTCTTAACGAAATACTCAGTCGCTACCCCTATGGAAACGGCAGATTCCCTCACAATAGCTAACGCCTTCATAAAAGATTTCATCTGCATATATGGAGCACCGAGAGCCTTATTAACAGACCAAGCTCCGACCTTTTTCACCTCTCTAATGAAAGCAATCGCTAGCTATTTTAAAATAAAGCAATGCCGTACAACCGCTTACTACCCGCAATCGAATGGATCAATTGAACGATCACATCACGTATTAACGGAATACTTAAAGATGTACACGAGCCGAAATAGCGAATGGGATGAGCACATTAAACCTGCCATGTTCGCTTACAACACTTCGGTCCACGAAGGAACCAGCTATACTCCTTACTCCCTAATCTTTGGACATCTTCCCAGAACTCCATCCTCTTCCGTAGTTCCTGAAGACATTGCTGAACAACCTTACCAAGACTACCTCGTTAACCTTTTTGACACCTTGAAAAATTCACAAGGTCTAGCGAAACAAAATTTGATACGATCAAAAGAGAAAAGTAAGACATATTATGACAAAAGAATTAATATCCAAAATTTTAAAGTCAATGATAAGGTTTATTTACTAAAGGAACCCACAAAAGGAAAGTTAGACGACCAATATACTGGGCCGTACAAAATTTTAGAAATGCTACCAATGAACAACGCGAGAATAGACTTTCGCGGAAAACCACGCGTAGTCCACGTAAATAAATTAAAGCTGTGCAAAGGCACATATTATATAGATCCGGGTTGAAGGAAAGTGCAAAAAGAGAAATTTTGTAAGCGCAGCCTGGACCCCCGGATCCAGTAATATTAAGATCTTTAAATATCTTTGTTTCTTTTCATTATTATTATTATCATTATTACTATTACCCTGACTACACGTGCTTGTATACCCACACTCGACACATTTTGTAACACCAAACAACACGAACAAGCAACATTATACACTATTGTAAACCTAATTGTAATATCTTTTATTTTTAAGGTTTTCTACATTCTACTCTTCTTGTCGGTTACCGCAACATTGCTCTCTGGCACATCAGCCATAATAGCGTACGATTGCGGAGGAGCGTACCTCAACGTTACCACTGTGTCGCTTTTAAGATCCGGTGAGTGCGATTTAGACATCGACACACCAGCAACAACTAATACGTATATACAACTTTTGCAATTATCGAATTATGCACAAACACAAGTTATCCAATGTAAAATAGAAATCATGCGCACTATACATCACTGCGGCATGCACTCGCACATTTCCACAGTCCATAACGGTTACGCTAGCTACTTACAAGAAACATCTCGTAGCAGATGTGTGCAGATGCACAAAGAAGGACTTTTAAGAATAGGAAGCTCCGAAATAATAGACGGATTAAAATCAAATCACACATACTATCGAAGCGTTACACTTGCAGGAAAAGTAAATGTAGACGGCAAATGCAACGGAATTCAATACTCCGATCACTATGGCACTTGGGACGACGTAGTCGTGCAAGCCACTGTAAAAATATCGTTAAAAGATTCATACGTTCCAATTAAATTAAATACAGGAAAGATAGTTTTAAAATCCGGTACCGTTTGCGACTTAGGAGACGAAACATGCATAGACTCAGACGATGGTTATTCATTTTGGGAAAGCATTCCTGCCACCGCGTGTGGATTCGAAAATTACGATATATTATACGAAGGAAATGCTATTAAATTCCAAGGATTTCAAGATGCGCACAATACTACTATTTTTTCCTTAGAAACACAAGACACGACCTTTGCCCTCACATTGACACGCAGACACACCATTTGTGGATACACCTTATATGGGACAGAACATCCTAAATTATTCATCTTCGAGACACAAAAAGGGAACGTTTTCAAAACCCAATCAAAAACTGCTATCACGAACCTTGATATGTTTACTTACGCAAATTCTAAATTCGTTTACGTCGAGAAATACATAAGGAGCCAAATAACCTCCTTATACCAAGATGTAATCCTGCAGAAATGTGAGTTAGAGAAACAGGTGATACAGAATACACTGTCGCTTGCCTCTATCTTACCAGACGAATTTGCATACAGGCTCATGAAGTCTCCCGGATATATGGCAGTAACTGCAGGAGAAGTAATTCATGTCATAAAGTGCATACCGATAGATGTAACACTTAGGAAAACTAACACGTGTCACACAGAACTACCAGTCACGTTTCGAAACGCCTCACTATACATGACTCCCAAATCACGCATTCTGACGAGACAAAATACACTTAGAGACTGCAATCCTTTACTACCTATCCTCTATAACATAGACGAGACTTGGATACAATTCAATCCTGTACCTGCAATGGCAAACCCTCCACATACAATAAAACCACTAACTAAATTAACATGGAAGTATTTGGCACCGAAATCCTTGGCAACAAGTGGAATATATACTCAAGATGATTTAGATAATTTAAGAGATCACATTATGTTTCCAGCGGAAAAAAGCGCTGTATTACATACCATCGCTAGAGGATTCACGGGTCAAACTATACCGTCCGATGCAATTTCGCTACAAAACTTGTTAGATGAAGACTCTTTGACTAAGATCTATAATAACACATTATCAAAAATCTGGAACGGTTTTACTACATTCGGCGCAGCGACTGCCGGCGTATTCGGCATTTTTATCATTATAAGAATCATTAAAATTGTATTCGACACAATGATCCACGGATACGCGCTACACGCAGCGTATGGTTGTAGCCTACATTTACTCGGAGCTGTCTGGAGCTCCTTTACCCACTTACTACTATACTTAGCAAATAGACCACAGCCCAACGAAACACCGGAAAATCCACCGGAACACACTGCGATAAACATACCCAACACAAACACGACACCAAACGCACCTGTCGAAAACGCAGAACCACCTACAATACCCATTGTATATTCCTTTAGAGACATACGTGCCAGACTGGACGAACAAATTTCGCCATAAAATTCTTTTAACCCGAAATTTAAACTAAGGGGGGTGGTGTGACGTCCTAGCCGCACATCTATTTTTCAAATAAACATTGAATTTATTGCTAACGTACCCACAAGAGGTGAAGGGAATAAGGATTTAAAGAAAATTGTTCGTTCATACAGAGAGTATAATATAAAATGTAATATTCGTACTTGCGGAGCACCCTGTATATAACCAACGCTCGAGTGATCCAGCGAGTGACACATAAGCAATCGTAACATATAAGACTACTTAATAATGAATAACGTTATACTTGCATTCGAGACAACGAAACCATATGCTTAAACAATTAATCTGGACACTACGAAATTAATAAGACATATATATATATATATATAACCATTCATTCTAATAATTATAACTTTGATGTGAAAACTAACGTCTAGAATTAATAAGAGAATACATATAAAAGAAATGAAGCAATGAACAATGCAAATGTAATGTTATTAACCAGCAACTGCGTATCCCATATAGTTATTGTAAAACGGGATAAATATTAAGATGCTTTAATAATTAAGTAAACGAGCATTTATATTCGCACATTTAAATTTAAGATAAATATTAATATTAAGAGTTTTATACCTTCTACATATTATTCATTATTAACTTTTATATACGCATTTATACCCGTACTCTATACTACGCATATGCATTCTATATAACTTAGCATTTCTATAGTATAAGTAGTCATAAGGAACTAAGCATATAAGAATATTCAGTATAGAATATTATTATCCCATGCTAAGCATTATAGAAGTCTTAAACGTGCATTGGAATGCACATCCGCCGTCGATCAATACTCTTATCCGCCGGGCGGATAAGATAAGGAGGAAGCCCGGAGAACAACGGTTGCAGAAGCTGATGCAAGCAGGCTTGGAATGCGGCCGGCGAAAACACTCGCTGTCCTCCTCGCACAGGGAAGCCCCGAGTGACGTAGCGTTGCCTAGCAACCACGCTTCCCGTTCACCATGCAACGGCATAGGAGCCCTATCCCACCACGCACAGTAGGCGCTCCCACTGCAGCATCTTCCCACCAACACCCGAAGACCGGAGGAGCTCAGAGCAAGCGCAGCATCCAGCATTATTAACTCGGCGCTCTTACAGTTAACTCGTTTTCAATTAAGAAGCATTCTAGCCTTTGTCACAAAGCGTTAGCATTTAATAATCCGGCGTGCGCGTCGTCAAACTTCCAATTCGCATAGTCTTTAAGACTTTTATATATACTCCTCTGTAAAGAAAGAGTTTACCAGCCGCTAGTCTAGCGACTGTAACATTACTAACTTAACGTTGAATATAAAATAAAAGTGATTTTTATATTGCAACGATTCTCGATTATTTAACGACCGGCAACTCCCACATCCTCGATCAGCCGTCGTCCATTGCACGTCAGCAGACGTAGTAATTTCCTTGGAACCTTCGGAAGACAATCCATAGGAAGGAATCCAACGTGCTTAGAGAACATCATACAGCATATATTCAGATGTAAAAATCTGGTAAGTTAAGGTAACACCGATTTCACAGTGACAAGTTGAAGCCTTCTGGTCCCTGGCAGACTCGGTGAACTGCAGAGTGGCCAAAATAACATTTTCTATTTAAATAAAGCATTAATAAATACTTACCAGTAAGGAACAAATAAATATAATAGCTATTGAAGAAATAACGGAGAACCTTGAAATATATATATATAAATCAAGTTATAGCTATTTTCATAAATAATTAGTATAGTCACGTTTCTTTGAATTACTTAGCTCTAGTAATTTAATTTCCTTTTTTTTTTATCAACCTCGAATACTGGGACGGACTTGCGTACATAGCGATCTTAGCTCTGTGTGCCGAGAAGCGTTGTTCCTCAATTTCCTTGATGTGTTATGAAAATTTTCGGCAAATCTCGCTTACAGGCACGTAACTAAGTCGTTCCGAACGAAGGAAACTTGCGTACATAGCGATCTTAGCTCTGTGTGCCGAGAAGCGTTGTTCCTCAATTTCCTTGATGTGTTATGAAAATTTTCGGTATATCTCACTTACAGGTACGTAACTAAGTCGTTCCGAACGAAGGAAACTTGCGTACATAGCGATCTTAGCTCTGTGTGCCGAGAAGCGTTGTTCCTCAATTTCCTTGATGTGTTATGAAAACTTTCGGCATATCTCACTTACAGGTACGTAACTAAGTCGTTCCGAACGAAGGAAACTTGCGTACATAGCGATCTTAGCTCTGTGTGCCGAGAAGCGTTGTTCCTCAATTTCCTTGATGTGTTATGAAAATTTTCGGCAAATCTCGCTTACAGGCACGTAACTAAGTCGTTCCGAACGAAGGAAACTTGCGTACATAGCGATCTTAGCTCTGTGTGCCGAGAAGCGTTGTTCCTCAATTTCCTTGATGTGTTATGAAAACTTTCGGTATATCTCACTTACAGGTACGTAACTAAGTCGTTCCGAACGAAGGAAACTTGCGTACATAGCGATCTTAGCTCTGTGTGCCGAGAAGCGTTGTTCCTCAATTTCCTTGATGTGTTATGAAAATTTTCGGCATATCTCACTTACAGGCACGTAACTAAGTCGTTCCGAACGAAGGAAACTTGCGTACATAGCGATCTTAGCTCTGTGTGCCGAGAAGCGTTGTTCCTCAATTTCCTTGATGTGTTATGAAAATTTTCGGCAAATCTCGCTTACAGGCACGTAACTAAGTCGTTCCGAACGAAGGAAACTTGCGTACATAGCGATCTTAGCTCTGTGTGCCGAGAAGCGTTGTTCCTCAATTTCCTTGATGTGTTATGAAAATTTTCGGCAAATCTCGCTTACAGGCACGTAACTAAGTCGTTCCGAACGAAGGAAACTTGCGTACATAGCGATCTTAGCTCTGTGTGCCGAGAAGCGTTGTTCCTCAATTTCCTTGATGTGTTATGAAAATTTTCGGCAAATCTCGCTTACAGGCACGTAACTAAGTCGTTCCGAACGAAGGAAACTTGCGTACATAGCGATCTTAGCTCTGTGTGCCGAGAAGCGTTGTTCCTCAATTTCCTTGATGTGTTATGAAAACTTTCGGTATATCTCACTTACAGGTACGTAACTAAGTCGTTCCGAACGAAGGAAACTTGCGTACATAGCGATCTTAGCTCTGTGTGCCGAGAAGCGTTGTTCCTCAATTTCCTTGATGTGTTATGAAAATTTTCGGCAAATCTCGCTTACAGGCACGTAACTAAGTCGTTCCGAACGAAGGAAACTTGCGTACATAGCGATCTTAGCTCTGTGTGCCGAGAAGCGTTGTTCCTCAATTTCCTTGATGTGTTATGAAAACTTTCGGTATATCTCACTTACAGGTACGTAACTAAGTCGTTCCGAACGAAGGAAACTTGCGTACATAGCGATCTTAGCTCTGTGTGCCGAGAAGCGTTGTTCCTCAATTTCCTTGATGTGTTATGAAAATTTTCGGCAAATCTCGCTTACAGGCACGTAACTAAGTCGTTCCGAACGAAGGAAACTTGCGTACATAGCGATCTTAGCTCTGTGTGCCGAGAAGCGTTGTTCCTCAATTTCCTTGATGTGTTATGAAAATTTTCGGCAAATCTCACTTACAGGCACGTAACTAAGTCGTTCCGAACGAAGGAAACTTGCGTACATAGCGATCTTAGCTCTGTGTGCCGAGAAGCGTTGTTCCTCAATTTCCTTGATGTGTTATGAAAACTTTCGGTATATCTCACTTACAGGTACGTAACTAAGTCGTTCCGAACGAAGGAAACTTGCGTACATAGCGATCTTAGCTCTGTGTGCCGAGAAGCGTTGTTCCTCAATTTCCTTGATGTGTTATGAAAATTTTCGGTAAATCTCGCTTACAGGCACGTAACTAAGTCGTTCCGAACGAAGGAAACTTGCGTACATAGCGATCTTAGCTCTGTGTGCCGAGAAGCGTTGTTCCTCAATTTCCTTGATGTGTTATGAAAATTTTCGGCAAATCTCGCTTACAGGCACGTAACTAAGTCGTTCCGAACGAAGGAAACTTGCGTACATAGCGATCTTAGCTCTGTGTGCCGAGAAGCGTTGTTCCTCAATTTCCTTGATGTGTTATGAAAACTTTCGGTATATCTCACTTACAGGCACGTAACTAAGTCGTTCCGAACGAAGGAAACTTGCGTACATAGCGATCTTAGCTCTGTGTGCCGAGAAGCGTTGTTCCTCAATTTCCTTGATGTGTTATGAAAATTTTCGGCAAATCTCGCTTACAGGCACGTAACTAAGTCGTTCCGAACGAAGGAAACTTGCGTACATAGCGATCTTAGCTCTGTGTGCCGAGAAGCGTTGTTCCTCAATTTCCTTGATGTGTTATGAAAATTTTCGGTATATCTCACTTACAGGCACGTAACTAAGTCGTTCCGAACGAAGGAAACTTGCGTACATAGCGATCTTAGCTCTGTGTGCCGAGAAGCGTTGTTCCTCAATTTCCTTGATGTGTTATGAAAATTTTCGGCAAATCTCGCTTACAGGCACGTAACTAAGTCGTTCCGAACGAAGGAAACTTGCGTACATAGCGATCTTAGCTCTGTGTGCCGAGAAGCGTTGTTCCTCAATTTCCTTGATGTGTTATGAAAATTTTCGGTATATCTCACTTACAGGTACGTAACTAAGTCGTTCCGAACGAAGGAAACTTGCGTACATAGCGATCTTAGCTCTGTGTGCCGAGAAGCGTTGTTCCTCAATTTCCTTGATGTGTTATGAAAATTTTCGGCAAATCTCGCTTACAGGCACGTAACTAAGTCGTTCCGAACGAAGGAAACTTGCGTACATAGCGATCTTAGCTCTGTGTGCCGAGAAGCGTTGTTCCTCAATTTCCTTGATGTGTTATGAAAATTTTCGGCAAATCTCGCTTACAGGCACGTAACTAAGTCGTTCCGAACGAAGGAAACTTGCGTACATAGCGATCTTAGCTCTGTGTGCCGAGAAGCGTTGTTCCTCAATTTCCTTGATGTGTTATGAAAATTTTCGGCAAATCTCGCTTACAGGCACGTAACTAAGTCGTTCCGAACGAAGGAAACTTGCGTACATAGCGATCTTAGCTCTGTGTGCCGAGAAGCGTTGTTCCTCAATTTCCTTGATGTGTTATGAAAACTTTCGGTATATCTCACTTACAGGTACGTAACTAAGTCGTTCCGAACGAAGGAAACTTGCGTACATAGCGATCTTAGCTCTGTGTGCCGAGAAGCGTTGTTCCTCAATTTCCTTGATGTGTTATGAAAATTTTCGGTAAATCTCACTTACAGGTACGTAACTAAGTCGTTCCGAACGAAGGAAACTTGCGTACATAGCGATCTTAGCTCTGTGTGCCGAGAAGCGTTGTTCCTCAATTTCCTTGATGTGTTATGAAAACTTTCGGTATATCTCACTTACAGGTACGTAACTAAGTCGTTCCGAACGAAGGAAACTTGCGTACATAGCGATCTTAGCTCTGTGTGCCGAGAAGCGTTGTTCCTCAATTTCCTTGATGTGTTATGAAAATTTTCGGCAAATCTCGCTTACAGGCACGTAACTAAGTCGTTCCGAACGAAGGAAACTTGCGTACATAGCGATCTTAGCTCTGTGTGCCGAGAAGCGTTGTTCCTCAATTTCCTTGATGTGTTATGAAAATTTTCGGCAAATCTCGCTTACAGGCACGTAACTAAGTCGTTCCGAACGAAGGAAACTTGCGTACATAGCGATCTTAGCTCTGTGTGCCGAGAAGCGTTGTTCCTCAATTTCCTTGATGTGTTATGAAAACTTTCGGTATATCTCACTTACAGGTACGTAACTAAGTCGTTCCGAACGAAGGAAACTTGCGTACATAGCGATCTTAGCTCTGTGTGCCGAGAAGCGTTGTTCCTCAATTTCCTTGATGTGTTATGAAAACTTTCGGTATATCTCACTTACAGGTACGTAACTAAGTCGTTCCGAACGAAGGAAACTTGCGTACATAGCGATCTTAGCTCTGTGT
>JAXRKO010000841.1:0-27047 GCA_037039905.1 Formica aserva | reverse complement strand
TTTATGAGATTAGGAGAATGTGGGGAGTGGGGGTGGATGAGGACTTGACGATGGAAGAGAGGAAACTGAGGTGGAAAATGTTGGAGAAGGCAAAGGAGGAAAGGAGTAAGGGAAGAAGTGCGGTGGTGAGCAACAGGAGGATCTGGGTGGAAGGGAAGGAATGGAAGTGGGATGAGGAGAGGAAGGTATGGTGGGAGAAAAGAGGAGGGTAGATTAAAACAGGGTAGAAGAAAAGAGTTAGGAGATATACGTAGATTTAAGATAGCGGTAAGAGTGGAGAGAAAGGGAAGGTAGGGGCTGTTGAAACTAGATATGTGAGGTTGGAAAGAAAGAAGTGAGTTGAAAAGAAAGGAGTGAGAGGAAAGGAGTGAAGAGTGGAGAATTTGTAAAGGATGTAAGAGAATGTATAAGAAGGAGGTGATTGTAAAGTGGATGAGGAGAGGAAGGTATGGTGGATTGTACGGAAAATTGTAACCCCTTTGGGGAATCAATAAAGAACATACATACAACTCATGGCCAACTGCACCTAATCCGCCATGAGCTGTACCTACCCTGCCGAAAATGGTCGATTAAAACCGATTAAAACATAATCCGTTTTAATCGGTTTTAATCGGTTTTAATCGGTTCAATCCGCGTCCGGATTAAAAAGTAATCGATTTTAATTCCGAACGAACTATAATCGGTTTTAATATCGCTTTCGCGGATTATTTCCAATCTAAAATCATTACATTCTAATCCATATTGTTGTCAATCCAAATAAACACGAATAATCGAATGGATATTGTGGCTGCCATAGGTCGTCACATTAAGCACAATCCGCGATACAATAGTGCGACCCGCAATTTGGCGGCCCACGCGCTCGCGCGTCCGCGCGTAGTCCCGGGCGGCGCCGCTACGCGGCGAAGGTCGAGCGAGCCAACCTGGAAGTAGAAAGCGGTCAAGCGGGGATATAAGGCGGATCCTCTGCGGAGAAATCGTATGTTTGTTTTTAACAACTGAGTCCGTTTCAATTGTAGAAACACCGATTCAATAATTGATTGTGACTCATAATAACAGCAAATCCGACTTCACTCTACATAAAATCAATTTACTTTTCATCTGCGAAATGATAAAATTTTTTATTAAAAGGGATTATTTTTACCTATGGATTGACTATGATAAATTCCAATTCAATTGCATTAAAACAGGTTTAATTATAACTTTATGAAATCGTATAATTTCGGATTGAGGTGGAGATATATCATCCAACATTAATCTCGCCTGAAGCGTACTAAATTCGATTTGACTATTTTCAATCGGTTTTAATACCGCATTTTCGGTGCAGAAATCCCGATCGATTCGGATTACATTTTTTTAAATCCGTTTTAATCGACCATTTTCGGCAGGGTAGTATGTACCTTTCTTGTCAACTTATAAAATATTATTTTAACTCTTTTTTTCAAAAAAATAGCTCTGTACAGGACTGCGGATGATCCTACTGATTACAAATATCACAGGTTTAACATAATTCTCTTTATTTTTTGGCCGTAATACGGGAGAAGCGAATTCGTAATTCACGGCTTCCCGCGAGCGGTCTCTACTGTCTCTCCTGCCGACCCTTAACGAAAATTAACAAATTAATCATTTCCCTAGCGACGCCGTCGTCACCTATCGGCCGCCTTTCGGAATTATATGGCTCAGAAGCCAACAGCGAGAATATTCAATCATAATATAACATAAAATGATTGCTCCTTAATTGCTTCGCATTGCTCCATCATTATTTTCATGATTTATTGCATTTTTTATCGAAAATTAACAAATTAATCATTTCCCTAGCGACGCCGTCATCACCTATCGGCCGCCTATCGGAACTATATGGCTCAGCAGCCAACGGAGAGAATATTCAAACATAATATAACAGCTCTATTGTTTATAACTATATCGCAAAGAGTTTAATCAACGTTTCTTATTGATTTTTTGGTAGAATAATTGCACCTCGCTTGCTCTATTATGATATTCGCGATCGCTCCACTTGTATAATTATTCTTTTTATGATATATTAGCAACAAAACCCAATCATTTTCTTGGAAAAACATATTTTCCGTAGTCTACTGCAAGTATATCCAACATAAAACGATTGCTCCTTTATTGCTTCATATTTAAGATCGTCTTAAGCCCGTATCAGACTACGCATTGAAGATTGATATTCAAGATTCAAGATTGAAATTTGACCAATCAGAACAAAGAAATTTTAATACCTTTTGTTCTGATTAGTCAAATTCCAATCTTTAATCTTCAATCTTTCATTTTTAATGCGTAGTCTGATACGGGCTTAACGTGTTGAAACATGTTTGGTCCTGTCTAAAGCCCGTATCAGACTACGCATTGAAGATTGAGATTGAAGATTGAAGACTATGGATTGAAAAATAAAGATTAAAGATTGGAATTTGACTAATTGGAATAAAAGAAATTAAAATTTCTTTGTCTTAATTGGTCAAATTCAATCTTTAATCTTCGATCACAATCTTCAATGCGTAGTCTGAGGTCGATATTACATTAGTCGTACGACAAACTTTTTAAGCATATTGATTGGCTGCAAAATAGAAACTTTCTTGAGTCTCTAGAAATTAGCTAATCAATGCGCTTAAAAAGTTTGTCGTACGACAAATGTAATATCGGCCTTAGCCCTTAATAAAGATAATAGCCGAAAAAGTTCGTTGCCGCCCGCGGGCGGGAACGGACGTGTTCAGACACGTTAAGCCCGTTCTACATTGATCGCATGTCGCCAGTCGCAAGCAAATCGACCAATCACTGTCGATTATTATGTCAAATATTCGACTGTGATTGGTCGATTTGCTTGCGACTAGCGACATGCGATCAATGTAGAACGGGCTTTACGCGTTTGTCCATTGGATCATATTTTTGAGTTTTATCTTCCCCTTCTAAAGAGGAATCCTTTCTAATTGTTCACTTAGGGCCAATTTCACCAAGCTCGGTTAGATCAGAGAGAAGAATGAGAGCTGCCGTTTTTCGTGTAACGCTTTTTCTAGGTCGTACACTAGCGTCACGTACATCCATTTTACGCCGCCTGGAACTACATGGCCACATCCACTTTCGGAGCCGATAAAAGAGCTGATTGGTTCATGTCCGTGCTACATCCACTTTTCGATTTTGGTTCATATCCGTGCTACATCCACTTTTCGATGCTGGTAGTACACTGATCGTTTGACAAAGAGAGATGATGCGCTGTCTTTGTCTCTCTTTCATCGCGTATGTGTGTAGCGTCCGTGAAGGCACACACCGACACGTTGAGCACACGGATGCGATTGTTGGGGATAATGTCAGACAAGGAGCGACAATCGCGTGCTATCCTTGTTCCTCTAGCGTATCGTTTACGGGCGAAATACGGCCTGAAAATGCTTTCTGGCCTCTCGTGACAGCAGTAATGCAACAAGGCTAATAAGCGCCCACTTAATAAGAATTTTATACTTGCGTATATACATATGTAGATATATATGTTTAAATTATAGTTAAAATTGTATCTACAATTAAATATTGTATGATGATCAATAATAATAGTAAGATAATAGATAATAGAGTGAACAAATATAAAATATGTAAGATACGGGGGCCTATTAGACTTGATGATTTCTTGCTTTCTTACTACCCTGCCGAAAATGGTCGATTAAAACGGATTTAAAAAAATGTAATCCGAATCGATCGGGATTTCTGCACCGAAAATGCGGTATTAAAACCGATTGAAAATAGTCAAATCGAATTTAGTACACTTCAAGCGGGTTAATATTGGGTAATATATATCCACCTCAATCCGAAATTATACGATTTCATAAAGTTATAATTAAACCTGTTTTAATGCAATTGAATTGAAATTTACCATAGTCAATCCATAGGTAAAAATAATTCCTTTTAATAAAAAATTTTATCATTTCGCAGATGAAAAGTAAATCGATTTTATGTAGTGTGAAGTCGGATTTGCTGTTATCATGAGTCACAATCAATTATTGAATCGGTGTTTCTACAATTGAAACGGACTCAGTTGTTAAAAACAAATATACGATATCTTCGCAGAGGGTCCGCCTTATATCCCCGCTTGACCGCTTTCTACTTCCAGGTTGTCTCACTCGACCTTCGCCGCATAGCGGCGCGGCCGGAACCACGCGCGGACACGCGAGCGCGTGGGCCGCCAAGTTGCGGGTCGCGCTACTGTATCGCGGATTGTGCTTAATGTGACGACCTACGGCAGCCACAATATCCATTCGATTATTCGTGTTTATTTGGATTGACAACAATATGGATTAGAATGTAATGATTTCAGATTGGAAATAATCCGCGAAAGCGATATTAAAACCGATTATAGTTCGTTCGGAATTAAAATCGATTACTTTTTAATCCGGGCGCGGATTGAACCGATTAAAATCGATTAAAACCGATTAAAACGGATTATGTTTTAATCGGTTTTAATCGACCATTTTCGGCAGGGTATCGATACTTCAACGGGATATAATACGAAGTACATTATACATATTTATTACAGTGTGTAATATATATTTATTATATTCAAATATATTATATATATATTAAAATATTATATATATATTAAAAAGAATTATGTTGATAAATAATAATTATTATTATTATTAAAAAATATATTGATTAAACTATTATATTAATTATAATAATGAATTTTTTAATGAACATAATTTTTTTTAATACAATACATTTGAATATATATATATATATTACACACTGTAATAAATATGTATAATGTACTTCGTATTATAATTCTCAATTAGTGTAAAGAAAAAAACAAATAATTGTTTTAAAAAATACATTGTAAATAATTACATACTTTTTCTTAAAAACAATTATTTTCTTTTTTACTAATTGATTTGTCTCATTATTCTGTACATAAAAGTATTACGGTAAGATTATCGAAAACTAAATATTTTACGAGATATTTTATTTTTTATATCAAAATATGTCAGATTAAAATATAAAATAACTCAAAAAGTACTTAATGAAAAAATACTTTATTATAGTGTTTTGGAAAGCTCTCGAGGTAAGCTACAAGAATATGTAATAAAAAATGGGGAGTTCCATTTAAGAAAACATCGACCACATTGACCTCACCTTGAAAAGACCACTTAAGGTCAAATCCATATTTTTATCATGTGGCCCCCTCGAAACCATGCAACTTTTGTCTAAAACATTTTTTGATATCTCACTTCGTTTCCGAAAAATATGCCCGCGTCACTATAAATGCCGCACCCTGTATATAATAATCTATAAAATATATATTATATATTTTTTTACAGAAGAAAAATGGAAATCAAGATTATAAATAAAAAAAATAAAAGGGGAAATAATAAATTAAATGCATTATAAAATATTTAATTACAAAACATATCTCAAAAAATTGAATTTAAATCCGGATTTTTAGTTTTGAAATAAAAAAAAACTTGTTTTATTGTTGAGTTATTATATGTTATTCAGTTATTGAGTTATTATATGTTATTCATCGCTTCTGCATGCAGGGTGCGGCATTTATAGTGACGCGGGCATATTTTTCGAAAACGAAGTGAAATATCAAAAAATGTTTCAGACAAAAATTGCATGGTTTCGAGGAGGCCACATGATAAAAATATGGATTTGACCTTAAGTGGTCTTTTCAAGGTGAGGTCAATGTGGTCGATGTTTTCTTAAATGGAACTCCGCATTTTTTATTACATATTCTTATAGCTTATCCCAAGAGCTAGCTCCTATAGCTTATCCCTTTCCAAAACACTATAATAAAGTATTTTTTTATTAAGTACTTTTTGAGTTATTTTATATTTTAATCTGACATATTTTGATATATAAAATAAAATATCTCGTAAAATATTTAGTTTTCGATAATCTTACCGTAATACTTTTATGTACAGAATAATGAGACAAATCAATTAGTAAAAAAAAATAATTGTTTTAAAAAGTACATTGTAAATAATTACATACTTTTTCTTAAAAACAATTATTTTTTTACTAATTGATTTGTCTCATTATTCTGTACATAAAAGTATTACGGTAAGATTATCGAAAACTAAATATTTTACGAGATATTTTATTTTTTATATCAAAATATGTCAGATTAAAATATAAAATAACTCAAAAAGTACTTAATAAAAAAATACTTTATTATAGTGTTTTGGAAAGCTCTCGGGATAAGCTATAAGAATATGTAATAAAAAATGGGGAGTTCCATTTAGGAAAACATCGACCACATTGACCTCACCTTGAAAAGACCACTTAAAGTCAAATCCATATTTTTATCATGTGGCCCCCTCGAAACCATGCAACTTTTGTCTGAAACATTTTTTGATATCTCACTTCGTTTCCGAAAAATATGCCCGCGTCACTATAAATGCCGCACCCTGTATATATATATATATATATATACATCTATAAAATATATATTATATATTTTTTTACAGAAGAAAAATGGAAATCAAGATTATAAATAAAAAAAATAAAAGGGGAAATAATAAATTAAATGCATTACAAAATATTTAATTACAAAACATATCTCAGAAAATTGGATTTAAATCCCGATTTTTAGCTTTGAAATAAAAAAAAACTTGTTTTATTGTTGAGAAAATAGTTTGTTGAGAAAACAAACTATTTTTATTTATAATAAAATTTTTTTACATATATGCAATTTGTAATATGTAATTACAGTTTGAAAAAGACATAAACATTTTAAATATATTTCTTAAAATATAATGTTTAATAAATAAATGTATGTAATGATGTACCATAAACTTTAAAAAATATTTAAAAAAAACTCGGATTTGAATTCCGATTTGCATCGTGACAGACCGAGCATTTTCCAATGATCCGCCGCACGTTGAAATGGACATCAATGCTATCGGTACTTGTAGTATATTTACATAAGATTATGTGAATCCCTTTTTAAGTTAAAATTATCATTTAGCATTGCCTTTTATGATTTATACTCTTTGTTTTAAGAATGGGAAAGGGAAAAACAATTTTTAATGCAGATATCTTGCACGATATAAAAAATATAATTTTATTGTATATAATGTTTAATGAAAATTATAAAAACATATACAAAAGCTATCCAATCCGAAATATTCTCTTTTTTCTAGTATTTACTAGAATCGTTTTATCAAACAAAATTCGGTTTATTGAAGTATTAATCTTGTTTTTTAATATTTATTTTATAGTATATATACTATAAACATCAATATGTGCTATTTTAATGAAATAACTTTGCGTAATATATATGTCTAGAATATATATATGTTATTCTCGCGATAGAATAGAAAAAAAAAGATTAATACTCCAATAAACCGAATTTTGTTTGATGAAACGATTGTAGAAAAAAGAGAATATTTCGGATTAAATAGCTTTTTGTATATGTTTTTATAATTTTCATTAAACATTATGTACAATAAAATTATATTTTTTATATCGTACAAGATATCTGCATTAAAAATTGTTTTTTCCTTTCCCATTCTTAAAACAAAGAGTATAAATCGAAAAGAGCAATGCTAAATAATAATTTTAATTTAAAAAGGAATTAACATAATCTTACGTAAATATACTACAAGTACCGATAACATTGATGTTTATTTCAATGCGCGGTGGATGATTGGAAAACGCTTGGTCTCTCACGACGCAGATCGGGGTTCAAATCCGAGCGATTTTTTTTTTTACTATTTTTTAAAGTTTATCATACATTATTACATACATTTATTTATTAAATGTGATTATATTTTAAGAAATATGTTTAAAATATTTATGTCTTTATTAAAGTATAATTACATATTACAAATAAAAATAGTTTATTTTCATTTTATATATATACAATAATCTATAAAATATATATTATATAGTTTTTTACAGAAGAAAAAAAAATGGAAATCAAGATTATGATACACGGAGTATCGATAGTAACAAAGCAACAAATCATCAAGTCTAGCAGGCATCCGTCTGACGTATTTTGTTTTTATTCACTTTGTTATCTATTATCCTAGTATTATTGATCATCATACAATATTTAATTGCAGATACAATTTTAACTATAATTTAAACATATATATCTACATATGTATATACGCAAGTATAAAATTTTTATAAAGTGGGCGCTTATTAGCCTTGTTGCATTACTGCTGTCACGAGAGGCCAGAAAGCATTTTCAGGCCGTATTTCGGCCGTAAGCGATACGCTAGAGGAACAAGGATAGCAGGCGATTGTCGCTCCTTGTCTGACATTATCTCCCAACAGATCGCATCCGTGTGCTCAACGTGTCGGTGTGTGCCTTCACGGACGCTACACACATACGCGATGAAAGAGAGACAAAGACAGCGCATCATCTCTCTTTGTCAAACGATCAGTGTACTACCAGCATCGAAAAGTGGATGTAGCACGGATATGAACCAAAATCGAAAAGTGGATGTAGCACGGACATGAACCAATCGGCTGTTTTATCGGCTCCGAAAGTGGATGTGGCCATGTAGTTCCAGGCGGTGTAAAATGGATGTACGTGACGCTACTGTGCTAGAAAAAGCGTTACACGAAAAACGGCAGCGTGGCGACTCTCATTCTTCTCTCTGGTTAGATTAACCGACGGTTAAAATTAGCAGGGATCCAACTGAAATGATAAGAATGCTTGGTTTTCCTTCACCTCTATTTTCTGTTGGCCACCCTGCTAATTTTAACCGTCGGTTAATCTAACCGGACTTGGTGAAATTGGCCCTTAATCGGCCGTTCACTTCTCACCTGGCCGTGTGGTGGGTAATTAATTTGTGCCAATCAAACAAAGAAGAAGAAGATAATAGCTAGGTTGTGATAGCCGGTCGTAACGGTGTTTTTTAGTATAATATATTTTTTTTGGAGAGATAGATGTGTATGCGTGTGTGTGTGTATTGTAATTTTAGTAATTATGATATAACGGATTGTTTATCATAAGTTTTGAATAAAATTTCATATTTTTAACATAACTGTATCATATGGGTGTGAATTATATTGCAGTTTTTAAAATATTTACTCTACTGGAGAATAAATTTGAAGAACCCTGGTGAAAATTAAAAGCTTCTCGAAGCGTCAACGAAGTGTAAATGAATAGAATTAACGCTTATTAGAAACTTCATTGACTTTCCATTGACTCTTCGCAATTCGAACCTCCATACACGCTTCTCAAACGCTCCATAAAGCATGTATGGAACATTCTATTACATTTCTCGCACTCTCCAATATTTCATGTTTTCCTTTACGTTTCCCAAACGCTCCACAAAATGTGTACGAAGCACTCCAATACACTGTGCTTACGCTTCAATAATTTATATTTAGAAACTTTTCATCTACACTTCCTAAACGCTCTGAAAAGTGT
The DNA here is from genome assembly GCA_037039905.1 of Formica aserva. Taxonomy (NCBI): domain Eukaryota; kingdom Metazoa; phylum Arthropoda; class Insecta; order Hymenoptera; family Formicidae; genus Formica; species Formica aserva. The sequence continues at coordinate 17,659 of JAXRKO010000841.1, read as the reverse complement.
GTACGGAGCATCCCGATACACTTTCCTCACACTTCAATGATTGACACTTAGAAATTCTTTATCTACGTTTCCTAAACGTTTCACAAAACATATATGAAACACTCCAATACGCTTTCCGTACACTTCAACAATTTATATTTAAAAGCTGTTCATCTACGCTTCTTGAACGCTCCGCAAAGAATGTATGAAGTATATCTATAGGTTGCGCAGAACGCTCTGCGCAGTACATGTACGGGCTTCTCTGATTGTATGCGTGTGAGCCGGGATCCATTTCTGGCAACAGGCCCATGTGAGATTGATGTTTCACCGCGAAACTTGTACATACGTGCAAAAGAAAGAGTCGAGATCAAACAGAAGAGTCGAGTTTGGATCACCGATCAATAAAATTGAGTTTGAGTCTTCGGTCGAAAGTTCATCGAACATTAAAGGAAACATTAATTTCTTTATGAGAGAAATTTCTTTGGCTTCACTAGCATTTAACCTCATTATCCTAGCCTCCGGGCCGACCGGGCTGCGGGTAAAAAAAGTCAAGAATCAAGTTATTGACCATTTAGCACTCTTCCGTAAGTCAAGTACGATTTCTCCGCCTGGAAATTGCCGCCGCTCACATTCGTCGTGACAAATTAAGGTTCCGAGTCCATAAGCAATGTGAACGGGAGCTAATTGTTATTTTTTTAATTTGTTTAATATCATATTTTTTGTGTTCTAAATTTTAGTATAATAATGATTACCACGGATTTTAAAAAGTGGTATGCCAAAGTTAGATATTACAATGGTGATGTTGAAGATATTTCGGTGCGTAAAATTAAAACTCAAGAAGGTAACCAGTTTTCTCCCAAAAACTATAAAGACTTCAACTCCAATATTTTATATTCTGTAAAAACAGCAATGAACGATGTGGAAGGAAAAGAACAAAGATGCTATGCGTACATTGGCAAGCTTGCAGGTAAGACCTACAAAGTAATTCTTGAAACAAATTATCTTTATAAAAAATTTAATGGTAATTGTTCTATAACATTTATCAACTCATATATTAATTCTATATTTTGTTCTTATTTTATAGGAAGTATCGAAGGATTAAATGATTACGAGATAAAAGAATTAGTTGGCCTACGTGGCCTTCAGATGCACTTGATGAACCCGACAATACTTCCCAAGATGAGAGACAGCAAAACACAGCATCTTCCTCAATTTTAGCTCATCGAGAAAAAGCAGTAAGTAAAACTTTAATCATTTGGGCACCTTGAGATGTGAGCATTCAGATTTTAGAATTGTTATAGCTGTATACATATAAAAAAATTCTTATACAAAATAGTGTTATTTTAATTATTTTAATACAAAAACTTAATTATTTTAATATAAAAACAGTCACATTCAAACTAAAAAACTGTTTCACAAAATAATTGTTTTAATTTTCTACAAAAATAATGTGATATATGATAAAAATATTGCGCCAACTAATAAAAATTAATGTTACAAAATTTATTTATTATTATTTCTAATATTAAAAATTGTATCAAATTGCAATGTGATTAAAATAGTGGAACATATTTAAGTGAAAGAAATTTTTTCTTAAGAAAACAAATTCCAGTATAAAATAACTTTTTAATTAGAGAAAAACTTGGCGCTGCTAAACTGAACATATGCTAATTAACATATTACGTATTATTTACATTTAGAATTTTTGCAGCGCCAAGTTTTTCTCTAATTAAAAAGTTATTTTATACTGAAATTTGTTTTCTTAATAATATAGTTATTTATTTCCATGATATATAACTGATAACATTTCTTTATGTTTATTTTAGGACAAAAAAGGAGGCAGTAATAGCAGATCCATCTATAGTTTCAACTGCTACATCTTTAACTTCAACTGTTTCATTGACTTTACAGAAAGCTTAAGGAGAAAAAGCTCGTCAAACTTCAAAATGCCGTTTCAGTTCAAAGTAATAATAATGTAAAATATATCCTTGCATTTGTATCTTTTTTTAAAAATATTTATAGTTTTATTCTTTGACTAATTGCTCGTTCTTTTCTTTTTTAAACATATAATTAAAACATATGAATATATCTTAATCATTTTACAAATATTATAAAAATAAGAATAAAAATATTTTAAGATTTTATTATGATATTTATTATTTATGATTATTTATGATATTGACTTTTTTATGGGACATTGCCTGCCTTCATTTGTTATAATGGGGTGTTATCGAAATATAATGTTATTGAAGTGTAAGAAATTCCAGATTTTATATCGGATCCAGAATTTGAACTGAATTTGAATCAAATTTTGAATGTCATATTAACTGCTTTAATAGTTTATTTCTATATTAAGGACAATGAGTAGAATACGATTAATCTGAAATATCTAAAAATTTTTTCACTATTCACTATTAATTACTATTTTGCAATATTTGTATTATATTGCTTTTTATATATAATTAAAAAATTTACAGGATAATAGGTATAAATTCTAGATCTATATAAATTCTGAAATTTCTTACATCTCGATAACGCTCCATTACATTTCGTTCACGTTTGTCAAGAAGCTTAAGGACATTTCACTCACATTCGTCTGGGAGCTCGATGACACTTTGTTTCCGCTCCTTAAGAAGCTCGACACGCTCCGTTTACATTCGGGAACGTTTTGTTTACGCTTGTTGAAGAGTTTGACGATGCTTTGTTAACGCTTTTCTAACGCTTAATAGTTTTCTTTACGTTCCGATGTTTCAATGTACGCCTTCTAGAAGTTTTGTTTACGCTTCCGTCACTCTTCTTTTACACTAGATTTACTCTCCAATTCACGTTTTGTTAACGCTCGTTTTACATTTTATTTTCGCCAGGGAAGCCTTCAATCGCTGGGTTGGAAAAAATTTAAATCTTAATTTTTCTTGCAATCCCACTCGGCATGTAATATTTCTGATACATTGCTGCAATATTCCATTTGAAATATTACACCTTTCAACAATATTACAAAAATATTTCACGACCGTTTCTGCAACATTTCTGCAATGTTTCAATGTCCGCAATCATTTCAAATGCAACCTTGCTAAAAGATTTCAGCAATATTTCGGTAATATTACTGAAATATTTTTGAAACATATCCCAAGTAGCGAACTGACGTCATAATGACGGTAAATTTTGGTCACAAAATGATCACTTAGATATCCTAAGTTAGGTCTCATGAGACCCGAAAATGATGTCGATATGTCACATCCACAAGACGTCATTTTCTGATGTTTGTTTGACGGCAAAACTAAAATCAATTACAGTAATAATATATAACAATATACATTAATGTGATATATATTATAGATAAATTTAAATAATTCAATTTATAAAATTAAAGATTTTATTTATATGGAAGTTAATTTCTGTTTTATATTTTAAGCAGATAATAACGAACGATTTTCACTGATTCGGACAGAAATTGTCCGAATAAGTGAAAATCGGACATTTATCTGTCCGATTTTCTAAAAATCAGTTCAATATCTGAATTTCCCTGTACGGAAATCTCATCAGAAATTAAACTGGTAAAAATAATTATATTATTAACCGCATTTTGCAGGCTTTATATACGCTCATGACAAAAATTTGAATACGGGTACAAACAGTGAATAGCGCGCCGCATAGCGGTAAGCAAATAAACTATAACCTTAATACTAGTTACAAAAGGACTTTCTGAAAGATTTCAGAAATATTGCAAATGCAATATTTTAAAAAACATGATACAGGTACATTTCCGAAATATTTCGGATGCAAAGTTACAATTGAAATATTAATGAAATATTTCTGTACCATTTCCGAACATTACAGTATTTCAGCAATATTACATGCCGAGTGGGATGATGTTGCCTGGAACCTCAATGATGGTAACTTAACAATTTACTTCAATTATCATATATATTTAGAAAGAAATAAATGTTTGAATTTTTTCTGGTTTATGTCACAATCTTACTTATATATATTTAATTTAGTTAATCTTCTCAATATAATACTATATGTTAAATACATTAAAAAATTCTATATTCATGTATACTATATTAGATTGCCTTTTAGGTTGCAATATTATTTTATTTTATAGATCATATACTGGCGACAGCAGTAACAAATGGTGCAGTGGTTGTTTGGAATTTAAATAAACAATCTCGATCAAAACAGGAGCATGTATTTATAAATCATAAAAGAACTGTGAATAAAGTGAGCTTTGATATGAGAAGAACCTATGTGGTTAATATCTGGCTCACAAGATGGTACTATGAAATGTTTTGATTTATGAATAAAAGAAGCCATTAAAACTTTTTGTAGATAAATTATGTTATAGTATATATAGATAAAGCTCTCTTGTAATTGTTAAAGATAACGGCAAAATAATCTTTTTAGTATTTTAAAATTTTGTATATTTCATATATTTTGTAATACAGAATCGGTGAGAGATGTTCAACTTTGTGCACAACAACCGCATACTTTTGCTGCTGTATCCGAAAATGGACATGTACAGCAATGGGACATGAGAAAGCCGCATCGTTATTTTCAACATTTTACCGCACACAGTGGTCCGATATTTGCTTGTGATTGGCACCCTGAAGCCACTTGGTTTGCTACTGCATCTAGAGATAAAACTATTAAGGCATATACATTATTTTATATATAGACTTTTATGAAACATTGATCATATATTTATATTCTTTATATGAACTCTTTAGGTTTGGGATCTGTCAGGTAAACCAAGTTGCGATTATGCCATACATACTATTGCATCAGAGGGACGCATTAAATGGAGACCACAGAAAAAAATATCACATAGCAAGTTGTGCTCTAATGGTTGATTGTAGTATAAATGTATGGGATATTCGCAGACCATATATTCCATTTGCAAGTTTCAATGAACATAAAGATATTCCCACAGGTGTGGCATGGAGAGGCAATCCACAATCATTTCTATCAACAAATTACAGAGTAATGCTATTAACCATTTTTTTATAACACTTTTTATCGCAACTACAATGCACAATACAGTTATTATTCCTATTTTCACTATTTTAGGATTGCACATTGTATCATCATATTTTTGACGATGCGATAAGACCAGCCAGCAAAGCAAATCCGCAAAGTATTGCATTAGGTTTAAAGGGTGCAGTCACATATGCTTGTAAAGTAAAATATGAACCGGCAGCTACCGCAAGACAACTGACTATACCCATACAGCACAGAACATTGCAATTACATTGCAGTAATGTTACAATCTTGCAAGTTGCAATGTAATGTTGTTGAGACATTATTGGAACATGTAATTGTAATATTTCATGAGAATGTTACAGCAACATTCCAAAAGCATTACAAAAACAGTTTTCAGTAACCACTAGTTCGTTCGTTTACCGCCATACGGCGCCCGTTGCATTATATATCTCGCATTTAAGTTTCAGTCACGATGATTATATAAAGCTTGCAAAGAGCGGCTCAGTGATGAAAGCTCGTGGGAAAAATTTCGCACATGCGCAGTAGCGGAACCGTCAGCAGGCGTCAATAGCGTATAGTGTATATTGTAAAAAGGATACCGTTTATACCCCCTTACGGGAAAGGTATAGGAAATGTCGAAAGAAATAATTCACACATTTCTATATAAAAGTAAAACGATAAAATTTATTAATTTATTGCGTCTGCAGCCGCAATTATGAATATTAACATTTATAAATATACTCTTATTTATGAATACCAACATTTGTTGCAAGGGTAAGGAAAATTGCAGAAAACCTTACCAGTATATATATATATATATATATATATATATATATATATATTCTATATCATGACTTTTGTGTATATATATATATTATATACACATATTACATATACAAAATTTAAATAACTAGAACAACACAGGCGCGCGCTTTTTACCATAATAAATAACAGACACACACGCACGCTCACACACGCAAATACACACACACATATGCATATGCATACGTACATACATATATGCATATATACATACATACGTATGTACATGCGTACATAGGTACATTAGGTACATTAGGTACATATCTACATACATACGTATATACGTGCATATGTGTATACGTGTATACGTGTACAGATATATTATGTAGAATATATACATACACACACACACACACATAATATCCATATTTATATATGCATACACCCTCCATATATATATATATATATATATATATATATATATATTTCTTGTTCTGATATATATAGTATATATATATATTTCTTGTTCTGATTCTTTTTGATCTCCGTTACATTCATAAATAATCGAATATATTTATTGAATATATTTGACTACATTCAGAGTAACAATTATTGATCAAACTTTTTGTCTCTTGAATTTTGCAATTTAAACAAAAATTTAACGAAATTACTAATGTTTATTATTTTGAATTTGTTGTATTCAACGGTACGATATTTTAAAGTGAGAAGTGGAAAACTACGCGAAGAAACATGGAAAATAAAGAAAATAAAGATTTGCAAGAGAATGCAGAAAATTTATTAATCTCTAATTATGTGTTTGAAAATAAAGAATATGAAGATTTGCAACACAATGCAGAAAACTTATTAACTCCTAATGATGTGTTGGATAATATACAAATTTACGATTCAACTGTGTAAGTAAATGTCAAATTCATTTTTATTAAAAACAAAAAATTAATAATTATAATTTTATTTATCAACAAAAATATGGGTTTGATTGAAGTGATAATGTACGATAAAATTAATTATTAATATAATTATTAATACTAATGTACAATTTCGAAAAAATTTAGATCTATGTCTTATCGATTTTTTAGGGCAGAGTATTATGGTTATTTTCATTTTTTTAATAAATTTTTCTCATGTTTTCTATAAAATAAATAAATAAATAATTGTTTTTTTTGTAATCAACATATGAACATGTGGCAAACCGCGTTTTTGAAATTCAATAACGTACACAAACGCTGCTACTTCACCAAAGAATTTTTGCTTAACGATTAAATCAATTAAATAATCTTTTTTAATATTAAAAACACGAGCACAAATATCAGGTCTATCAGAAGCTTGTTGACCGGGGAAGAGATTTTCTTCGATTTCACGCCATTTTGGATTGCAAGTCATGGTAATGAAAAGATCTGGCTTACCAAATTTACTAACAATTGCCATTGCATCTTGATAATTTTGTAACATATTACGCGACGATCCAATAAATGTAGAAGGAGTACAACCATTTTTCCAATACGAGCATTTAAATTATTCGCCATAGTTTGTATATAATCTTTTAAACCTTGATATGTTTCAGTACGTAATTCTTTTTGATGATTTTTGCAATAATCAATTCTATCTTTTTCAATTTTTACATAACTGTCTACCAACCACTGCTGAAATAAGCGACGTCCTAATAAAAAAACATTAAATTCATCCCGAATACCCATACGATATTTAATATACTGTCCTCTAGTTATTCGTCTATCACTATTTAATTTTGTTAAATTACGATGCCACCCTTGAGTGCCATATGGATAAAACAATGGATATATCCATGGTTCAACATTTGGGTCCATAATACTAACTTTTTGTAAAATTTTAGTATTTCTATTACGTATTGTAACGTATGATTCGCTGCCACGGAAGAGACGGATGCTTGGTTCGTGCCTCCTGCCGCCTTAAATCCCCCCCTCGCTTCACTCTGCGGTGTACATCTGTGCCAGCGTAAGTGCTGGTAATCTGTCCACTAGATCCACCACGTGGTGACGGTGGAAGATCGTATTATTAATTGGGAGCAGAAGAGGGGGCTGCTTAGGCGTAGTGGTTTAGGATGGACGACTACTCGAGGAGGCTTCCATTCATACTGGTGACGAGTCAAGACTCATCGCTGAGCGGCTACGGGCGCCAATTTTCAATCGTTTGATATGATTGGACCGCTCTGGAGACGTGCTGGGGATTTCGTCTCTCCGTGGCAATCGGCACTGCATCCATGGAGCGAGATTCCAACATCGCTCTGGAGTCGTATGTACTGTGTTAGAGTGGCGTAAGGTGTGAGGTCTGAATAGCTCAGTGGTAAGAGCAGTTGCCCGGAAAGCGAAAGACTCGGGTTCGATTCCCGATTCAGCCACTTGTACCTCGCATATTTTTTCAGACCCGCAAATGTTGTTTTCTAACAATTATTTGTCGGGCTGAGGAAGTGTGTAAACGCCCTACACAGATACGACAGTGCCGCTGCCACGGAAGAGACGGATGCTTGGTTCGTGCCTCCTGCCGCCTTAAATCCCCCCCTCGCTTCACGAATTTCTCCATCAGCAGTTGTATAAAAAACAGCAGCTACTTCATTAGTTCTCTGAGCATTATATCGACGTCTATCCATACCTGGCTTTAAAGTAAATAGTAATTGTAATTCCGGTAATAATTCATCAGATTCCATTTCTAAACGCCGTTGATTTTCTAATTCCTCACCCATCATTTGATAAGATTGAGCAAATACATTAATTTCCCGAATTATATGTTCCAGATTTTGTACAATTTCAAAATCTAAATATGTATTTTGATTAAGACGATGATCTATCCCTTCATTTGAATCCACAATAAAAAGTTGACCAAAAGAAGGACTTTCATTTTGTGCAGCATATAATGCTGTATTAATTTGATAATAAATTTGCCCTTGTATTTTGAAACAATATGGACCAGGTCGTCTATCTTGAAAGTTAATTAAATTAGCGTTAAATGATGCAAATGAAAACGAACTATTATAACTACGAATATATTGAAAAAAATCATTAGATTTTACATGACTACCATCGAATAAACTACGAATAAATTGAGGAAGTTCAGGTAATGGTTGCAAATACACTGCACCATGATTACAGCAATCGTGAAAAGAATTTCCCCTATTAGATATTCTTTCAGCAAAATGTTTTGCATTGCAATGAACACAAGACACGTCCATAGAACCAATATAATATTCAATAACATTATTAATTAACATTGTATTATTATTATTTAAACGAGGCTGATTTTTCTGTCGTGAACGATAACGAGATTGACTTTCTGCACAATTTCGATAAAGTGGTGCAACATTCATAGAATTTATATTACTATTATTAGTGATTGTTTTCGCAATCTCACGACGACGACGCTGATTCTCTGCATTCCTTTCACGACGTTGACGTTGTAATTCTTCTTCTTCTTCTAAAGTACGATCAATTCTACGTCTTGGCATTTTATTTTAAATATATTAAAAATAATTAATAATTTAATTACACTAACAAATATAAAATTGTTCAAGACTATATATAACTTTAATTCACATAAAATTTATTTCTCTTTTGAAATATTAAACAAAATTATTAGTTTTCAATTCTCAAAAAATTTATTTTTCTTAATAATTTCTCTTTTGATCATCATCATCATCATCATCATCATCATCATCATCATCATCATCATCATCATCATCATCATCATCATCATCATCATCATCATCATCATCATCATCATCATCATCATCATCATCATCATCATCATCAATTATTTAATACTTTCTTTATTAATTAATTACAATTTTTATTAATTAATCAATTATAAATGTAATAATTCAATCCTTAAGTAATAAGTAATAAATAATTATATAATAATAATAAATTATTTTATATTATATTCTTTCCTCTTTGTAAAATATAACATTAATAAAATTAAATAATTAATAAAATAATTAAAGCTATTATTAATATTTAAAAATACTTATTTATAATATGGTAAATATCGATAATATTTAACAATATTTAATTAATAATTTAACAATATTATTACTTCTTTCTTCCTTCTCACTCTCTCTCTCTCCTCCCCCCCCCCTCTCCCTCCCTCCTCACTCACTCTCTCTCTCTCTCTCTCTCGCTTATTCTTCGTCTTCTTTAATTTTAAATAAAGCGTTCTTCTTTCTCTTCCTTCTCTCTTTTTCTCTTCCTCTCTCTATCTTTTTCTATTTCCTATTTTTCGTCTCTTCTTTAACTGTAAACAAAAAGTTTTTTAAATTATTAACTATAATAATATTTTAATATTTTAAAAATTTAATATATAATTTAATATAATATTTAATACTATAATTAAATCTAATAATATTAAATAACATTAATAATAAATAATATTAATAAATTGAAATAACAAATAATATTAATAATATTTAATAATATTTATTAATAATATTTAACAATATATTTAATTATACTGAAAAATGTTATACCTAATATTATATTCCTTTTCCTTTTTTCTTCTGTCTCTCTCTATCTTTCTCTCTCTCTCTCTCTCTCTCTTTTTCTTGCTTATTCTTCTTTGATTTTAAATAAAGTTTCCTTCTTTTTCTTCCTTCTCTCTCTTTTCTTCTCTTTCTATCTCTTTCTTTTTTCTATTCTTTATCTCTTTTTAACTTTAAATAAAACATTTAAAACATTATTAATTATAATATTCAAACATTAAAAAAATTTAATATATAATTTAATAATATCTAATACTATAATCAACTTTAATAATATTAAATAACATGAATAAAATTAAATAATATAAATAATATAAATAATATTTAGTAATATGAATTAATAATATTCAACAATATATTTAATAATATTGTACAATATTATTACTTAATATTCTATTCCTTCTCTTTCTATAAGAAGAGAGAGATAGACAGAAAGGCTAAATAAGTTTAAAAATTTTTATTTATGGTTAAAGAAGAGACGAAAAACAGGGAAAAGAAAAAGATAGAGAGAGAGAGAGAAAGAAGAGAAAGAAAGAAGTTTTATTTAAAATTAAAGAAAAGAAAGAATAAGCATAAGATAAGAAAAGTGAGATAGATAGAAAGTAAAATGTGAAGACGAAAAATAAGCGAGAGAGAGAAAGAGAGAGGGGGGAGGGAGAGGGGTGAGAGAGGGGGGAAGGGGAGAGACATATAGAGATACAGAGAGAGAAACAGAGAGAAGAAAAAAAAGGAAGAGAGAAAAGGAAGTTTCTTTAATTTTAAATAAAACCTCCTTCTTTCTCTTCTTTCTTTCCTTTCTGTCTCTCTCTCTATCTCTCTGTCAGTTTTTCTCTCTCTCTCTCTCTCCCTTCCTCTCTCTTTCCCGCCTATTCTTCGTTTTTTCTTTAACTGTAAATGAAACATTTATACTTTAACTTTAAATAAAACATTTAAAAGATTATTAATTATAATAATATTCAATCATTAAAAAAATTTAATATACATATAATTTAATAATATCTAATACTATAATTAACTTTAATAATATTAAATGATATTAATAATATTAATAATATTAATAATATTTAATAATCTTTATTAATAATATTTAACAAACAATATTAAATGATAATATTAAACAATATTATTACCTAATATTATATTCTTTCTCCTTTTTTCTTTCTGTCTATCTCTTTCTCTCCTTGTCTTTTGCGTATTCTTCCTTTTCTTTAATTTTAAATAAAACCTCCTTCTTTCTCTTCTTTCTTTCCTTTCTGTCTCTCTCTCTATCTCTCTCTCAGTTTTTCTCTCTCTCTCTCTCCCTTCCTCTCTCTTTCTCGCCTATTCTTCGTCTTTTCTTTAACGGTAAATGAAACATTTATACTTTAACTTTAAATAAAACATTTAAAAGATTATTAATTATAATAATATCCAATTATTAAAAAAATTTAATATATAATTTAATAATATCTAATACTATAATTAACTTTAATAATATTAAATGATATTAATAATATTACTAATATTAATAATATTTAATAATCTTTATTAATAATATTTAACAAACAATATTAAATGATAATATTAAACAATATTATTACCTAATATTATATTCTTTCTCCTTTTTTCTTTCTGTCTATCTCTTTCTCTCCCTGTCTTTTGCGTATTCTTCCTTTTCTTTAATTTTACATAAAACCTCCTTCTTTCTCTTCTTTTTTTCCTTTCTCTCTCTCTCTCTCTCTCTATCTCTCTCTCAGTTTTTCTCTCTCTCTCTCTTCCTCTCTCTCTTTCTCGCCTATTCTTCGTCTTTTCTTTAACTGTAAATGAAACATTTATATTAATATTAAATGAATCGTTTATAAGTAATATATATATTATAAGAAACGTTTTATATTAATATTAAATGAATCGTTTATATTAATGAGTAATATACATTAAAATATATATTTATAAAGTATAAAAAAAATATATAAGTATAAAAAAAAATAGTATACGTATTTTTCATACAGCAATATACATATATACACACAATATACATATATAATATACATACCTTTCTTTATTCGTCTTTCCTTCTTCCTCTTTCTATATTTATTAAATATATTTAACTATATATAATATTTATTTTTTTAACTGTCAACACTGTCAACTAACTGTCAAATGACAAACTGTCAAACGACACGAATGAAGCAAGTCACACGAGTGAATCAAGCGCATGAACAAGACAACCAATCAAGATCGCGGAAAAGCGACAACAATGTCAATAACATGCCCTTTTTAGATTGGGAATGGACATTATGAACCACTATGTATGTAATTAATTTCATTATTTTTTCTAAAAATAAATTATATATGTATAATAAAAACTGTATATGTATAATATTTTATTTTATATATATTTTTTATATATTATACAAAAAATACTAAATAATGAAAAATTTTATTAACAATAATTGTAAAACAATTTATTATTTGTTAAATCTCTTACAAAAGGGGTTAAATTTATAATTCGGTTTTTAAATAAATTATTTTATTTATTTTTAAAGAAACAGAGAAAGATAACAAGTATTTAATATATTATTAGCCTAAATACTAACTAAAACAATAGAGCATTTATTTAGGCTACAAAAAGTGCCCCATATTACATCTAAGCACGAGTCTGCCGAGATCTGTGACGTGGGGCAGTGACGTCATTTACGCATGCGCAGAAGGTTCTGCCCGCGTGATATTTCCCACAAGCTTTCATCACTGGAGCGGCTAGTAAGATTAAAGATATATAACTATTTTTATCAGTTTAAGGGTCGGCAGGAGTGACGGCCAAACTCCGAATTGATATTGGAGACCTCGCGCGGTGACAATGCAAAACTCCGACTTCAGGGTTACCAATCTGAGAAATAAATTCTCGATTTCTATGTAGAGGTGTATGTCCATATACGTACACACACGATTGCATTGCGTGGACGCACCGTGGAGAAGAAAGATAGAAAAGGATCAACGATCATATCCTTGTTCCTCTAGCGTATCGCTTTACGGCCGAGATATGGCCTGAAAATGCTTTCTGGCCTCTCGTAGCAGAAAGCAGTAATGCAACAAGACTAATGGGCGCCCACTTTTTATAAATTTTATGTTTACTTATGCGCATATGTACAGATATATACCAATAGTATATAGAAATGTTACATATGTTTCAAAATTGCACAATGATAAATAATATTAGTAGAATAATAGCTAATAGAGTGAACTAATATACAACGTGTAAGAGATACGGGCACTTCTTAAACTTGGCAATTTATTGCTTTTTTACTTGTTGCTTTTTCATCGATACTTTATGTATTGTCAGCATGATAGAGCGACAAGGAGAGAACGATTGTTAATTCATGGCTTACATTATCTTTCAGTAATCGCAAATTTATAGACTGACAAGTACGCTATCTTGATTTCTTTTCGATTATATCGATATTATCGTGTAAAAATATCTGCTACATAAATACTGATAATATGAAAGCATTTACAAGAAATATGTGATGGCTCAGTGCAAGAGTGTTCAATCTATCACGCAGTAAACTCAAGTTCAATTCATGCTATTTCTCTATCCCGCTAATATGATAAACGAAATATCGATAGTAACAAAGCAACAAATCTCACAAAGTCTAACAGGCACCCATGTCTTACGTATTGTATATTTATTCACTGTGTTATCTATATTATTATTGATCATCATACAATATTTAATTGCACGTATAATTTTAACTATAATTTAAACATATATATGCATATATGTATATACGTAAATATAAAATTCTCAAAGAATGGGCGACCGTTAGTCATGTTGCATTACTGCTTTCTGCCACGAGAGGCCAGAAAGCATTTTCAGGTTGTATCTCGACCGTAAAGCGATACGTTAGAAGAACAAGGACAGCACGCGATTGTCGCTCCTTGTCTAGATTTATCTCTCAACGATCGCATCCGTGTGCTCAACGTATCGATGTTTGTGCCTTCACGAATACTACACACATACACTATGAAAGAGAGACAAAGACGGCGCAATCATCTCTCTTTGTCTACCGATCAGCGGTTGTATCCGTGTGCATGCAACGCCTAGGTGTGTCTACACGGATATTATACACATACACGATGAAAGAGAGACAAAGACGGCGCAATCATCTCTCTTTGTTAAACGATCAGTGTACTACTAGAAAAATGTCCCCATTAGCTGCTCCTTGCATATCGCTCTAGTGATATCCGTTTTTTTCGTATGTAGCCTCGAAGAAGTCATATTTCTTCCTCTAACTTTTTTTGCTATATTCTTTGCAAAGCTTAGATTGGCGCTACAGAGCCGGATTTTGCATTTTGGCTCTCAAAAAATTTATAATTAATAAAATACAGCTCATGGCCAACTGCACCTAATCCGCCATGAGCTGTACCAGAGCTGTACCTTATTTATCAATTTATGAAATATTATTTTAACTCTTTTTTCCAAAAAATCGCTCTGTAGAGCCAATCTTACGATCCTACTGATTACGAATATTGCTGTTAGAATTTAATTTTCTTTGTATTTTGGCCGTAATACGAAAAAAACGTATCCGTAGTTCACGGCTTCCCGCGAGAGGTCTCTACTGTCTCTCCTGCTGACCCTTAATATACGATCCCAATACAGGGAATTCAGATATATTGAACTGATTGTTCAATCGGACAAATAAATGTCCGAAAAAGTTAAAATTATCCGTTTATTGTTTACTTAAAATGTTAAAATAGAGTCTAATATCCACATAAATAAAATTTTAACATTTATGAATTAAATTATTTAATTATTATCAATTTCTTAAACGTAAATTATTTATAAAATAATGATGTTAATAAAATAACAGAAAATTGTTTAATAGTTTCCATTCCTATATATATAAAATCAAAAAGTTGATAATATTTTTTTAATATGCAGAATACTTCGGATTTAAATAGATATACCTTGAGAATATATAAAGACATCCAAGAGAGACGAGAAAAAACTCGTTGTAATTGCGTAAATTCACAATCTTTTTTCTTATCTCTCTCTTGGATGTCTTTATATATTCTCAAAGTTTATCTATTAAATTTTAAGCGTTCTGTATATTTGTAGCAAGGCATTCCAATATTACAAATACATTGCACCGTAACATTATTGTAATCTTACATTGTAATATTTCTAAGGGCGGACATTTCAACGTTGCCGCAGGCTTGCAGTAACATTGTAAAAACATTTCGCAACTTCTATGCAATATTACAATGTTTCAATGCAAGGTCTATGCAACATTTCTGCAATCTTTCGGTGCTGTATGGGTAGTATAATGAGGTCAGTTATTATGATGCAAAATATATTATCACAATCATAAGATAAATTCTTGTCAGAATAATGAATAAAATTGTTATTTCTTTATTTCTTTATAGGAGAACACTTGTGACAAATGAAGATACTTTTTGTGCGGCTTCAAGTGTAACGCATAGATTCACTTTGAAACAGAATTCCGCTATTGGGACATTACTTTGTTCAACTTGACAATAGAATAATGTAAGTTTTTTAGCATTATAAAAAATTTATCATTTCGGCACGGTTGACGATTCAGGTTAAATTGATAATAAATCAACAATGTAGATTATTCTGACAATTAAGTCATGTGTTTTCATTTTGCTTCTATCCACGATATCTTGAAATTATAGTAAAAGGAAACGAAAGGGTGATCACTGCAAATTTCATATCACATTGCAAGACGTTTTTTATAATTTTCCTTATAATAATGAGTCCTCGTGCAATATCTAATTCTGAAATTATAATAATGAGATCCTTATAATAATGAGATCCTTATAATAATGAGTCCTCGTCCAATATCTAATTCTGAAATTATAAAAACTTTAAAATATTTTGAAATTTGTGACAATCAAACCGGCAAATTGAAATCTAAATTTAATTCAGTGTGGAGAGACATATGCGCAACATGGGACAATCAAATGAAACCTTTTAATTTATACTTTTATATTTATACTTTAATTTATACTTTCTATCAAAATCGGCATAACGTTTTCGAAACATATAAAAAGATGAAAAACGTGATTAATTTCAATAACTTTACGAAAGAAATTCTAAGTGAAACTGATGACATTGATATTTCTGACTTGTGTAATGATAGTAATAGCAGTAGCTTCGACAGTTTTGAATGGAATACGCAACATCCATGTAATGATAGAAAAATTCAATTTAAAATTGTTTTATCAAAAGAACAATGGTTAAATATCAAACCAGAAGAGAAAGTCAATAATAGAGGAGAAATTTATTATTCTTTGAAGAATGGGTGGACACATATTTTGTCCGAATTAATTTTTCTACAAGAAAAATTACCATGTGCGTATTCTTTCAAGAACCAAAAAGTAATACACGCGAACTGTTATGCTACAGATTATATTGTAAAAATTAATGGATTTTGCAGTGATCATAATTGTAAAGCTCAAATTTATGGGCAAGGATTATTTCAGTTTACCAATGATGATGATATATCGCTCGAATTCGTTACCTTAAATACTGAAGATTCATTACACTCCAAAAAAAGATATGTGTCCGTAATTCGAAAAACGTCGTTTAAAAAGCATTTGAAACATAAAAAAGCCGATGTATTTAGAAGTGAATTAATTAGAAAATATCATAAATATGGCGATCAAATTGGTCCTTTGGTACCAAATAACAATGTTATTAATGGAGTGCGTTTCGAGGCTAAAAATGAAGAATTCGGTGTTAAAGATAATGTATGGAAATCGCTTGAACATTTAAAAAGTGACGTTGAATTTAGTCGTGCCATTAAACAAACAGGCTTTGATAAATTTTTATTTATGTATTGGACACCAGAACAAATTGATGTTTATAATGATGTGATAAAACTTGGTTCAACTGTTTCTATTGACGCGACAGGGAATGTTGTCCGTAAAATAACACGTTCGGAAAATAATTCTAGTAATCACATTTTTTTATATCAAATAATTACTCATGTTCAAAACATTATAATACCATCTGGTCAACTTCTCTCGGAACGACAAGACACTCGAATCGTTGAATTATGGTTACGAGAAATGGATTTCATCTGGCGCACATGTTCCTTTAGAAGTAGTCACTGATATGTCAATTATATTTCAAAATGCGATTACTTTAGCAACTAATGGAATATTTTATAAAAAGTATTTGTCAATTTGTTATGATTTTTTAATTGGAAAAACTCAATTTGTACCACGGCCATTCGTTCGAATTGATATTGCTCATCTGATACATTGTGTTGCTAGACTGAAATGTTTATCTCGTGCAAAACCAGCAGTAAAAGATTTTTATTTACGATGTATAGGATTTATGACTACAATTGAAAAATTTCAAGATTTAGAAAAATCTATGAAATCAGTTTTGATTGTCAGTCAAAACGA
>JAXRKO010000840.1:0-27088 GCA_037039905.1 Formica aserva | reverse complement strand
TTCAATTATTAGTCGCCGACATTATAGACCAAAAATAGATGTCATTATGTCGTCTTTTGACGTTACTCTGTTACTTGGGCTGTTACATTACATATTACTCCCATGTTACATAGCAGTTATATTCTGGTGTTATATTGCATAAATAAAAGACAGTTATATAATCCCAATATAAATTAGGTATAACAAATGTTACATTACATGTTACTCCCATGTTACATAGCAGTTATATTCTGGTGTTATATTGCATAAATAAGAGACAGTTATATAATCCCAATATAAATTAGGCATAACAACTGTTACATTACATGTTATTCCCATGTTATATAGCAGTTATATTCCGTGTTTGCTGGGATGTATATAAGGGGAAAAAAAAAATATATATATAAGAAAAAATATATAGCTGGTTACAAATTCATATATTTTTTCTTAAAAACAACTATATGTTTTCTTTACATCAATTGATTTCTTTTATTATTTTGTGCATAAAAGTATTGAAATAAGATAATCGAAAAATGAATATTGTCCACAAAATACTTCATAGTTTATGTAAAATTATGTCAAATATTATTAATAAAGTATAAAATATTTCGTAATATTCAATTTTTGGTCATTCTACCTTTATAACTTTTTACGCCGCATATTGCGAGGAATCGATTTATATTAGCAAATTAAAGTGGTCCATTTAAAAAAATGAAGATGACCTTGAAATAACTTCATGATCTTCATTCAAAATCAAACCGATATGGCACCATCTTATCCTTCCTCTCTATCACAAAACTTTTGTACAAAACATTGTTTTTCGATGGAAGCCTTGGTTTTATGAAGGAATATCAATGCATCATTTAAAATGATGGGCTACTCTATATATACAGGGTGTCCCAAAATTATACCAAAACAAGCCAATTTTGTCAATAAACCCGTGTCCGCAAATGAGCCGTTTTGGCATCAAAGAATCAAAGACTAACCTCGCAAACCCGAATATTCTGATTTTGATGAAATTTTACACGCATAGTGGGGGGAGGTAAATAGATGAATTTAGAAATTTCCATAGTTGCGGCCCAAAAACGATTCTAAGAGGTGAAATCACCTCTCATATGTAGAGCGGCTTTTTGTTTTTCTCGATATATCTCGAAAATTATTCGAGATATCAAAAAATGTTTTATACAAAAGTTTTATGGTGAAAACACTTCTATTTAACCACATTAATAAAATTTTGAAAAAAATTATTTTTTTCAAAGATTTTTGCCCTTGTTAGTCTTTGATTCTCTAGTGCCAAAACGGCTCATTTGCGGACATAAGTTTATTGACAAAATTGGCTTGTTTTGGTGTCCTTTATAACTACCCTGAAGTTTGTCGGTCTAATTTTAGGACACCCTGTATATAGTCAATTTTCTTATATCGTCGATAAGATAGACCGCGGCCGATAACGCGTGCCGATCCAATTGCAACAGGTGACACGGGGCACGGGGCTGCCAGGTGAACGACGTAGCGCATAAGTAGCTCGTTATCTAGCGGACTGATCTGGCAGCGTGGAAGCAACTCTGGTATAGAGTCGAACGGTCGGTCAATCACAGTTGGCTTCGTATTGTTGTCTACGATAGTGTACCCTTCACCGTCGCGGATGCGGAGTGTTCGGTGGGGAAACCCGAAGTGCGTGCGGCCTTACCGCTACTATCTTCGCCTGGCTAGCCTCTAGTCTGGCACACCCGATCCGAACCGAAGCTCTCCGAGCGGACGTATTAATGTGCCGGTTCACCGTAATCTATCCTCTGGAACAACGACTGAACGACGACTGCTGCTCTTGGTTGTCGCGACTCCGTAAATTGCCACTGGCTGTCCCGCGCACGATCTCATCACCTTAGTGATCTTACTTTACCTTACCTTATCTCTCACCTACCTATTCGCTTAGACTTCAGTCTATCATCTCGCGCATACATCTTGCATTCGCTCGCTCGTTATTCGCCCGTCATCATCGTGGTGCCGATCCCTATAGGGACCGGACATGAGAAGAGAGTTGCCCGCCACCACGTCGGAAGTGTGTAGTGCCAGTGTATAGTGCCTTTTAATGGAGCGTGTCGTCGACATATAAGCCGCTCTCGTCGTGTTTCTCGTTACTCGCAACAGGTACGTTGTTGAAAGTTCCGTTTCACGCATGGGGATTCACAAATCTCCCTTTCCCCCCTTCTATCCTGGCTCCTTCCGTTGTTTCGGCGATTGAGCTATGGAGGAGTGACTAGCTTATTATCCCGGGGAACCATCAGAGTCAAACAGGTTGAAAGAGCATATTCCGAACGAACAAGCGAAAGTACATAAACAGAACCGCAACGAAAATTTTGATTTTTCATTTTGCTGATGAAATACGTCCTCACGCGCCATTGCACGATCAGAATTCTCGAGGATTATTTAACGCTGAAAAAAGCGGGAACATTGTGTAGGAGAAATCTTGAATTTAAATAGTTTTTTAAAAGCATCTCTCGGTAGAATTTGCTCTTTAAAAAAATACTCTCAAAAAAAGCCGTCTTACCCACTAAAACAGTCTCACTCATTAAAAAAAACCTTACAAAAGTAAAAAAATACATGCCAAGTACATAAAAAATATCCTAGTTTGTACACAACAAAAAGTTAAAAAAAAAATATTTACCTCTACAAACTTACAAAAAAATTTTCTCCTAAAAAATAAAAAATAAAAACTAAATATGAAATCAATAGTTAACTAGCTAAGTACTTAGAAGCAATTCAGTTTGTGAGGATTTATAATTTGAAATAATATTTGTCATAAAATCAATCTTGCATTTATAGAAATATTATAGATTCTCTTGAGAGAATTAAAATGCATTTTACTTTTATTATGAATTTACACTATTATGTTTCAAATAAATATTTTGCATAATATATAAAATAGCACTATTATATTGCGGATTTTATTACAAATAGTAAATTATAAAACTATTTAATCCTTACTGCAATAACATTGATCACATCGATTACCAATTTCGAATTTAAAAGTGTCCCATGCTAAACTCGACTTGTTTTGAAATTAATCATAAGCTTAATAACCAAATACGCCCGGAACGAAAAGGGTTAAGATTAAAGTGACATACAAAAACTTGGCGTGCCCAATCTGAAATAAAAATTGCAAAAGATTATCAGAAATCATTATCAATATATTAATAAAAATGTATGATTTATAATGCGACCCAGGCACGTTTAGGAGGAATCTTGAATTTAAATAGTTTTTCAAAAGCATCTCTCGCGGTAGAATTTGCTCTTTAAAAAAAGATTCTCAAAAAAAGCTCTTTCTTATCAAGCGTCGCATTTACGGATAGATACCAGAATTCTCGGTCATCAGTTTTTAATACAAAAAGATTATGATTGAGAATAATATACAAACAACCACAAATAACGCTAAACTTTGTACTACATATGTCGCGTCGACGAATCGAATAGATTTTTACGACAAGACTTGACGGTAGTATTAATAACAAAAAAAAAACAAAAAAAAACAACGAGTTGCTTTGATTGGTACGCATGAATATCGCGCGCGCGGTAGGTGCTGTGATAATAGTAAGAGATAAGTATGTAACTATGAGATAAAGTGATTGATAAATCGATTTTAAGTCAAAGACATGAGTTTTACAATCACGCAAACACACATACACTTAATATATATATTATTACATCACATTTCTCGAGCAATAAATATTATTCTTTTATTTCTGATAATTTTCTAACGTATACTGAAGTTGTATATCGCGGATATTAATTTAATATGTCGCCATCAATAATTTATGAAAATATATTACTTGTGACAAATTTGACAATGCACGTTACGCGTTAATAAATTGTAAGAATTATAAATTTATTTTCTTTGTAATTGATTATTCACACACTACACACACACATACAGAGGGAGAGAAAGAGGGAGAGCAGAGAGATAAATAAACAGATATCTAACATCCTGCGCATGTCAAAATCAGAGTGCTTTTTATTTCATATTTTTTTAAATATTAATTATCGTTTAATAATTGTGATTACGATAATTACGGTGATTACGATACCAATATTACTGGAAATACGGCTTCCGAAACATTATATGTCTCAATCTATATATAAGTTGTCTTGTAAGGGATGCACATAAGGATTAACATAAGTTATACAGGCTTCCCCGGCGCTAAAAACGCCTCGTTCGATCACCCATTAAAGTCTCCTGCTCGCGCACATGACGCTACGCCACTGACCGTTCTCTGCGGATATTTTCAAAGTCAATGACTGCGACTGCTCACGCCCGTGCTTCAAGTTCATGGCAAGACACGAATGTCTATGTATGTAAAACGAAAGCAACGATTTTAATTCGGCATGGGCAATAGTAATTCGTATACATCTACAACTCAAACATTACTCTATATTATTCTACAATCGACGCGGGGTAAATTTTTATTTTAAATATTACCATTATTACTTAAAATAAAGATTTACCCCTCGGACATGGGTTGGGTTAGGTTAGTTTTTTTCGGGATGCAGAGGGAAGGGCAGAGCCTCTCCCCGCCCACGCGTTTGATTTGTCTACACATAAATAAATGAATCTGTTAAGAATATATTTTATAAAATATACATGATCTCTGAAAATTACATATAATTTGTGGACATTTTTTGGTTAGTATTTTTTTAATAAACAACGAGGAACGTTTGAAATCTTTTGGAGGATATTCAGGACAGCGATTTTGACAATATATGTCAAGGTAAAGTTATTGAGTCCGTTTTTGTAAAGTTTTGCCATCATATGTCTTCAATACTTTAAAGTGATATATTTTATTTCGGAAACTACATGCGACCCCCACATAGTTGTTAAGTAAAAGTTACTCAGAAAAATTCACTCTTTATAATATATCAAAATGAAAAAAAATTGATGTCACCTTTTATAGATATTTATCAAAAAATGTTTAAAATTTATTTTTTAAATTTTGTTGTACATGATTATTTTTCTACAGATGTCAAGGAGTATATATACATTTTTGTAGATTTTTTCAAGCACTTTAAGACGGCTAAAACTGCGACATATGTGACCAGGAACAGAGCAAAAAAAATGTGTCACCTGTAAGGGTTAATTAATAATGCAATAAATGACTAAAAAATTGCCAAGTCTTATTATATGTCAATAAATCAAACGAGATATCAAGAATGAAATTGAAATGCAATTTTATATCGGGTAGTGGAATACTCGATCGCGACGATCGCATAAACAAAGCTTGTTTATTCGCGATTTGCTGAAAAATTTGCATGTGCTAGAGCACGCGTGTATATAACACAAAACATATTTGTAATTAACATAAAGAAATATCATATATGTAGTAAGATTTGTCAAGATCGTATTCTTAGAACAAACGCGACCAGAAGTCCGCCAATCTATCATATTCAAATGAAAAATCTCTTTGACTATATACATACATTTAATCAATAATTAAATTTTTTTACATTCAATTATTCTAAACTTGTGCGGCGATGAAAATTAGATAGACAGATTAGTCGCGTTTTTAATATCTCTATAATATCTCTAATTTTACCCCGAGATAGATCCTAATTAGAGGATTCTTATGTCCCTGAAAATCTAAATTTAAATTTATTGGTATAGATTTATATAATTATTATCTTTTACTCCACTCTTCAAGTCTAATAAATTCAATTTTTCCGCTAAAAGCAAACTGCTGAGACTATCCTAATAATAATGCGAAGCATATATATTTGCTCAGTTTACGGGTTCAATCTACGAGCAGTAATAGTTCTAGCTGTCTTTTACCCTGTCCGTTCTTCTAAAATGTATTGCGCAGCCAAGCGCAAACCCCGTTGCATGTCATCTGGAGAGAGAGAATAGAATTTTCCGCACTTCACTAAATTTTATCAATACGATCCGTTCCAATATCGAAGAATGGATCCATGTTCTATGTTTTATAGATTGCATTATAATCGTAAAACGGCGCGCGCGCGTGTGTGTGTGTGTGTGAAAGAGAGAGAGAGAGAGAGTGATGTGCATGTATGTGTTTGTCGTGGAAAGAAGCTTAAATATAATTATTATATAGTTCACATAAAATTATTAATTTTTTCCTCAATTAGATCATCATGTGAGAAAATTTTTTTTTAAACTTACGATTTATACATATATATTACATTATTTTCCAACAATTATTCTTCGGTTTGTATGGGTTTGAGAAAAATTATCTAATATATTATCTACGCTCCGCGCATTTATCTTCTTAACCCTTGTTGATCTATAAAACTGATTGGAGTCATTCTGAGACACATGACGCGGTGGTCAAAGATTATTCTATAAAATTCATAAATATTCTGTAACTAAATTTCATAAATTTCCGTGAATAAATTTCTTAAATTTTTATAATTTCAATTTTTGTGATTCATAAATTTCTATGAGTAAACTGACAATGAATGTGATTTAATTGTATGTAAAGACATATAAATTAAATGAAAAGATCTTACAAAAGAAGATCTGCGTAAAGTGCAACGAACATTATATGCTTTGATCAGACCAGCTTGCCACCAGTGTCAGTATGATAAAAATGTTTTGGCGAATTATATACATAAATACAAGAAAGATTCTAAACACATAAATTCTGTAAATAACTAAAAGCTCAATATTTAAATATTTTTATTTTACATCAGTAGAGACAGCTTACTGCGTAGATAAAGTTCGTCAATAGAAATAAGTAAACCAATATCACACACACACACACACACACACAAATTTTGCATTTGTATTGATATATGTAATATATTTTATTGTGTATTGCCGAGTTGTATAACATCTGTATATTAAAAAATATTATACCGATTGGTATTGAGCAAAACATTTTTATGAGAGAAATTGATCGCATATGACATTTTATGATAGTTTGAACAGTTCATTACACATTAAACGTTTAACATTTTATAATATTTTTATATAATTATTATTATCTGCACATGTAATATACTTACTAGTTATTTGCATTTAAATATGACTCATGTCAACGAAACATTTCGACGTTGTACACGTAATTATTTCGATAATAAACAATAAGAGAAGGAGAGCATTTTTATTACTAACAATAAGCGATGTATGTGTCGTGCCTGAACGCACGAACTTTATAAAAAAGTGCATTCTATTTAAAAAATAATATAATCTCGACATTTTCGTCTTCGGATATTTATGTCTTATTTGAGCTCAGAAATATGTTACTAAAATTACGATGGCTATAAAACGCTTTTTAATCTTGATTTTAATCGGATTGGTCATGATTCGACGATCCGCGGATCTGAACATGCGACAGTATTTGACCAGATTAGATGGCTGTGCGCGCCGGATGAGAAATTGATCTCGAGAAGATTCACGGATATCATCGAGGCCGTATGGCTCAGCAACGTAAACTATCTAACCCACTTTTGCGAACAGGTTTTGCGCTGCTACTATAGTAACGGTGATCCGCCAGACATCACCGATATCTATAGGGATGTTTTTTCCTTGAAATAGATGCAGCGACACGTGCGTACGATGCACAGTATCGTCAAATTCTTGGGACTCGCGAGTTCAAGCGATTTTACATTGTTCCTCTAACAGTTTCAATGAATTCTTACGAACTTGCAAATTTCTCTCATATCATATTTCTCTCGAATCTTTACACATATATACAGCGTGTCCCAGAATTAGACCGATAAACTTCAGGTTATACAGGATACCAAAACAAGGAAATTTTACCAATAAACCCGTATCCGCAAATGAACCATTTTGGCATTAGAGAATCAAAGATTAACAAGGGAACTTCGCGAAGCCGAAAATTCTGATTTTGATGAAACTTTACAGATGAATTTAGAAATTTCCAGTTGTGGCCCAAAAACGATTCTAACGGATGAAATCACCCTTTATATGTAGAGCGGCTTTTTGTTTTTCTCGATATATTTCGAAAATTATTCGAGATTTCAAAAAATGTTTTATACAAAAGTTTCATGGTGAAAACATCTCTATTTAACCACATTACTAAAATTTTGAAAAAATAATTGTTTTCAAAGATTTTTGCCCTTATTAGTCTTTGATTTTCTAGTGCCAAAACGGCTTATTTACGGACACGGATTTATTGACAAAATTGGCTTGTTTTGGTGTACTTTATAACCACCTAAAGTTTGTCGGTCTAATTTTGGACACCCTGTATATGTGATACCCGCGTGATAGGCATTTCTAAAATTTACAAATTTTATAGCAGAGAGTCTTTAAAAAATCTCTTATTAACTAAAATTATAAACGTACATGATTGACACACATGATTTAGTTTTATATATCTATTTATTTCTTTTTTGTTTCTAGGCGGAGTGCCGACAACCACGACTTAAGAGATGGTCATCGTCACACGGGTAGGTTTTTGTACTAACCTCTGTTACTCTCTTGACATCTAATTAATATAATATTATTCGTATTATATATGTATATATATACAATATATACATATATATATATATATATATATATATATATAAAATTTATTACGGTAATAAAAGACTATTATTTTCATCTGACCGATTTCTACTTGATGGATTTTGATAACATATGATCATAACAGTATGTTATATCAGTATGTTTTATACATATATGTATATTATGCTGTGTTCGTAATCTATACTTTGTTGATCATAACTACAAGGATATTGCGAACAATTTTCCGCAGGTGAAAAGCGATAGAAACTTGCGTGTAAATACGTCGATCCATCGAATGGCGAAACCAAGCAAAATTCGATGAAGCTGCAATCTCGCGCAGTTTAAATCCATTACATTTACTGCTTTCCTCGTCATTCTCGAACACGGTCAGTAGGAATCTGTGACGAGTGAAAATAACCGAACGGGAGTCATCGTGTTCTCTCGTTGTAAACAATAATGTACCGCTAAATAATGCTCACGTAGTCATTTCGACGGACAACGCAGCAAATAAAACGCTGCTTCTTATCTTTTTGTACATACAAT
Organism: Formica aserva; assembly: GCA_037039905.1. Lineage (NCBI taxonomy): Eukaryota > Metazoa > Arthropoda > Insecta > Hymenoptera > Formicidae > Formica > Formica aserva. The sequence continues at coordinate 18,090 of JAXRKO010000840.1, read as the reverse complement.
TTCTTATTCTCTCAAACTATTGCCACGTCGACGCTACACAAACCGTGAAAAAAGAAAATCAACATTTCTCGAAATATTCTGTGATCAAAGATGTAAAAAAAAAGTACATGGAGAGGTGTTCGATTTGATAGCGCCAGAAAAGTGTTAAACAATATGCAAATAATATTTCAAGCATAAGATATTCTAATTGTGTAATGATCAATCTGTGTCAAAGTGAAATCGTCTTACGAACGAATTGACTATGTGAGAAACCATACTCGACTGGCATAAATTTTGAGAGAAAAAAAAACAATAGTTGATAATAATTGATAATAGTTGAAAAATAAAGTATCCGCGCATAGTATTGCGCAAATCTATGTGCGTTTGATTAGTGATATTTAATAGCCGGCGATAGTTTCTGTATCTATTTATATATCTTGTAATGTACGCTTATGTTATCGTTATCGTTAATATGCAATGACGACCAAGAACACGCTGCATAAAAAAGAAGAAGAAAAAAAACTGGATAACGTAGACGATCGATTATACGGTATTTTGTCATGCGTACAAAACGATTATAGACATCAAGAGGACTTTGGTCCATTGGCTTTCTTATATCAGTAAATTCATATAATGTATTATACATAAACGAAAGATCGTTTTGTGAAAGACGATAACCGATACATAGCTTGTTGCTCGGTCAAATTTACATGAAATGTACGGGATGGGAAATAACTATTTACTAGGAATCCAAAAAGAAAATATGCGCGGGAAGTCCAAAACTTTATTTAACACAAGCTTACGCGTCAGTAATCAGTATGCCTTCCTCCAGCCTTCCTCACAGCTCAATCTTTTGGGATAGAATCTTAAGGTAGTACCTCCGCGACAACCACAACCAAAAGTTTTGTCCCATGTATACGTCTAAGAGATCGATAATTTAATCAAGTCATCATAGAAAAATCTATAAAATATATAATATTGACGTTATACTCTCTAACGCTAATACAAGAAATATTATACCATTGCAAAACTTTTTTTATTAATTATTTTTGTCACGCCGGTAGGAGTAAATTTTTTGCTAGAACTGTCTGCGCTGTGCTTCATTGTCATTCCTTTCCTTCTCCACGCGATCGTTCGCTCGCCTAATATGTCTAATAATACCAAATATATCATGCTTCTCAAGTATTCTGTATCTTCAAAATTAAACGGTAAATCATCCTCTAATTTTGTCAGAATATTCGTGAAATTTCTCTCTAGCATTCTCTCATTTTTTATTCCATTTGTAAATGTAGTTTTTACGGTATAATTGAAAATCGTTGGTGCATGCTTTGTATATGGGTTACGTGTAAATCATGCCAACTTCAAGTGTAAATATCTCGGTCTAGAGACTGTAAATCTCATTTAAATTGTACAGATGTTTAGGTAACATACATATCTAATAATGTGTAGGCCAAGTTTTAATAAATTCTTAAAGAAACACTTCCGCGGAGATACTACCTTAACAAATTAGTGTTGAATTCCATATGACGCGCGAACGACAGATGACGCACGAATTTTAAAATGGGTGATCAGTTAATTAGGCATAATTGGCAGCTTTTTACTATTTTGTGAACAAGCATTATCTTCGTATCTCGCGCAAGTGAAACTGGCAGTTGTCGCATAACATAATGCGGATCATTTATGTGCCATATGGTTGTCTCTCATTTTATTGCGAATTAAATCCAATTACATCTATTCGATATCATAATTAACTTGAATGAACAAATTGAAGAGAATTGTGATAAACGATGATTTTTTAAATAGTTTTTATTTTAATTTTTCGCAATATCGCTAAAATACGCGTAGACCGCATGAATGAATCAAATTACAGAGTTTGTTTGACTTATTTATTCAAATGCGTTGCATCCTTTGTAAATTTTGAAGAATTAGTTGCCATTTTTGACTTGGCTTATAGCAAATATTATAATTCAAAACAATTTTTGTTTTAAACACAAATGTTTAAAATATGACAATGAAAATCATCATTTCGAAAAAAAAATTGATTTTTTACTATTAGTTTCTTTACTTCTCTTACCTGTCAATTGTGAGTAATCTACAATTAAATTAAGCAAGACGGTTTCATTAAAGCTCATCGAACTCCCACTGCACGAAACGCTCTGTGCAGTTCCGTATGTTGCAACTGTTTGCATTGGTGCGCGCGTGTAGTATCTATGTGTGGCACGAGTCTTTCTGTGGTACGAATACGGAGATCGTATACTTGATACACGAATACGTTCCGATTGTTCATTTCACCGGAACATCGAAAGAACTCATCCGTTTCTCGTCTTGAAATAAAAGCCCCTTCTATCTTTTGCTTCCACCAGCAGTTTTACTTTCGCTTGCCAAACCTTCAATCGCGCTTGATTAACGGATATATGAAAATGTTATATTTTAAATAACATTATATATGTGATGTTATTTAATTATATATTTTTTTAAATAGTTTATAATAATTATTTTTTAATAATTTATTTTTCTTTCTCTCGTTCTTGCTCGCTTGCTTGAAAATTAATTTAGACCATCATACTTAATCGCAATGGAATAATGGGAAAGCATTGTTTGTTAAGGATTTTTTAACCCTTTGAGGATGGCAATTTTTTTTTAAATCGAACTTTTACAGAATTTATAAAAAATATCTGTTTAATGAAAACATAGGTTTAATTAAAAATGAGTTAAAATATTATAAGATATTTCTTGAAGCAGTTATACAGAGCACAACACATCACATTCTACGCATTCATACCTTGACTCTGATCTTCTCTCTTCTTTTTTCAATGACTGACTATAAATAACACATCTTCTTTGTTTTCTTTTTTACTAGACTTAGATTGTATAAGAGAAGGGAAATGCTTATATCTCATTTAAATAAGTACACTCCATTAATGTTACGCGTTAGTAAGTATGAAATTTGAGCGCGATAGAATCCTTGCGCTTTTTTGATTTATATTATAAATGCCAATAGTAATGTAAAGAGAAAGCGAATCGATCTAATATGCGACACAGTTCAATAAGATTGGAAGTGATCGGTATAAGAAAAAAGCACATTGTGCAAATAATTGTGAAATAACACCTTTTTACTCGTTTGCGCCACGCATCACGTCAAATGGTAAAGCATACAGTTATTACAACGGTACATCATAACTCAATTTAGACCTGATACTCTTTCGCATTAATGCAAATTCCATATTTCGCGTTGATTGATCCTTATTTCTCGTTTTTCGTATATATTTGCGAACGCGAGAATTTTTTATTGCCATAAAAATCCCTACCATCCAATTTGTTCAATTGCTCAATAACGTAAATTACTAACGCGAGTTACATTTTTATTAATACAGCCCGAATTACTGCGTCCATGTATAACGCTAACGCCACGTTCACTACCTTCGACAATTATTTAGGTTACATGTACGTATGTCGTACGTATCTAACAGTAGCGTAGGCATACGTAGAAACTGCTTTATGGATACTTATTAACAATAAGAAAAATAATAAAAATAGAAACATGTCTAATATTCTTCTTTGATATGATGATTATTGTCTCAATCCGAATGCTTTAATATTGCGAATGTGGAAACTTCCGAATGACAATTAAACAGGGTGTCCAGTCTCTGAAACTACAAACAAGGAAAACCTGGAATTCCCGGAGATTGTTTTGTACTTGAAAGATTAGAAAATTCTCATGGAATTTTATTAGGATTCGGAGAATTTTTCAAAAATTCTCTCTTTGATAATTTTATTTTTATACAGAATGATTCAAACCTTTGAATGTAAGGAACTACATCGTCGACAAAAGAGATAGAAATAATTTTAATTTGTACAAAATTTAATAACTAAGCAAAGGTTACATGAACACAATAATACTGTACAATGTTACAAAAGGTGTTCGAAGTGGCGACCACTACATTCAATATAAGGCTTGTACCGACTCAGGATTACTTTGAAGAACATGGGTTCCTATTCGAAAGTTGCTATATTCCGATCCTTCTATATGCTCCTGAAATTTATCAATAATCTTTTGAATCACCTCGTATTGTAGGCAGTTGACACTCCGCCCATAAACCAAAGTTTATGAATTATATGTATGTTTATATACATATATACATATACAGGGTGGACCATTTTAATTAATCCATGCGAATATCTCGAAAACTGAGCCCGATAGACAAAAATATTTCAAACAAAAGTTGCATGGTTTCGAGGGGACCACATGATAAAAATATGGACTTGACCTTGAGTGACCTTTTCAAGGTGAGGTCAATGTGATCGATGTTTTCTTAAATGAAACCTCCCATTTTTACTGCATATTCTTGTAGCTTATCTCGAGAGCTTTTCAAAACACTATAATAAAGAATTTTTTTATTAATTACTTTTTGAGTTATTTTATATTTTAATTTGACATATTTTGATATAAAAAATAAAATATCTCGTAAAATATTTAATTTTCGATAATCTTACCGTAATACTTTTATGTACAGAATAATGAGACAAATCAATTAGTATAAAAAAATAATTGTTTTTAAGAAAAAGTATGTAATTATTTACAATGTATTTTTTTAAACAATTATTTGTTTTTTTTTACACTAATTGATTAGTCTCATTATTTTGTACATAAAAGTATTACGGTAAGATTATCGAAAACTAAATATTTTACGAAATATTTTATTTTTTATATCAAAATATATCAGATTAAAATATAAAATAACTGAAAAAGTACTTTATTATAGTGTTTTGAAAAGCTCTCGAGATAAGCTACAAGAATATGCGATAAAAAATAGGAGGTTTCATTTAAGAAAACATCGATCACATTGACCTCACCTTGAAAAGGTCACTCAAGGTCAAGTCCATATTTTTATCATGTTGCCCCCTCGAAACCATGCAACTTTTGTCTGAAACATTTTTGTCTATCGGGCTCAATTTTTGAGATATTCGCGTGGATTGATTTAAATGGTCCACTCTGTATACATATACATATATATACAGGGTGGCCCATTTTAAAAGAGCCAGTCAAATATCTCGAAAAATATGGAAGATACGGAAAAACGTTTTAGACAAAAGTTGTTTGGTTCGAAGGGGGACATAAGATGGTGCCATCGATGTGACCTTGAATAGTCATTTTAAGGTCACATGAAGGTCACTTTCAATTTCTTAAATGGAAACCCCTATTTTTTATTGCATATTCTTATAGCTTATGTCGAGAGCTTTCCAAAACACTATAATAAAGTATTTTTTCATTAAGTACTTTTTGAGTTAATTTATATTTTAATCTGACATATTTTGATAGAAAAAATAAAATATCTCGTAAAATATTTAGTTCTCGATAATCTTACTGTAATACTTTTATGTACAGAATAATGAGACAAATCAATTAGTAAAAAAAAATAATTGTTTTTAAGAAAAATATGTAATTATTTATAATGTATTTATAATGTATTTTTTTAAACAATTATTTGTTGTTTTCTTTACACTAATTGATTTGTCTCATTATTCTGTACATAAAAGTATTATGGTAAGATTGTCAAAAACTAAATATTTTACGAGATATTTTAATTTTTATATCAAAATATGTCAGATTAAAATATAAAATAACTCAAAAAGTACTTAATGAAAAAATACTTTATTATAGTGTTTTGGAAAGCTCTCGACATAAGTTATAAGAATATGCAATGAAAAATGGGGGTTTCCATTTAAGAAATTGAAAGTGACCTTCATGTGACCTTCAAATGACTATCCAAGGTCACATCAATGGCACCATCTTATGTCCCCCTTCGATCCAAACAACTTTTGTCTGAAACGTTTTTCCGTATCTTCCATATTTTTCGAGATATTTGACTGGCTCTTTTAAAATGGACCACCCTGTATATATATATATATATATATATATATATATATATATATATATATATATATATATATATACATATAAAATATATTAGGTGTACAAATAAGTTTCCGCCGTTTTTTATCAAAAATTGGGCATTTATTGTGAAAGAACGGAACCTAATGTTTTATTTGAAGTATTGTCCATTGCTTGCCACTACTTTTTCCCATCTTTCTGGCAGCATACGGATACCGCGTCGGAAGAATGCTTCATCTTTTGAGGCTATCCATGAATCGACCCAATTTTTGGTATCTTCATATGATGTGAAGTGTTGCTCAGACAGGCCATGCGCCATCGATCTAAACATGTGGAAATCAGAAGGAGCAATGTCTGGTGAATACGGCGGGTGGGGTAAAACTTCCCAATTGAGTGTTTCCAAATAGGTTTTGACCGGCGCCGCAACATGTGGACGAGCATTATCATGCAGGAGAATAACTTTGTCGTGTCTGAAGTAGTGGGCGCGCTTTTCCTTGACTGCTCGACTCAATCTCATCAATTGTGTTCGGTAGACAGCCCCAGTAATGGTTTCGTTCGGTTTGAGCAACTCATAATACACGACACCAAGCTGATCCCACCAAATGCACAACAAGAGTTTTTTTCCATGAATATTTGGCTTAGCTGTAGATGTTGAACCATGGCCAGGTGGTCCCCACGATTTCTTCCTTTTTGGATTATCATAGTGGATCCATTTTTCATCACCAGTGACTATACGGTGCAGAAAACCCTTTCGTTTATGCCTGGCAAGCAGCATTTCACATGTGAACAATCGGCGTTCAACGTTTCTCGGCGTCAGTTCATATGGAACCCAATTTCCTTGTTTTTGAATCAATCCCAATGATTTCAACCGATATGAAATTGCTTGTTGAGTCACTCCCAATGTAAGTGCAAGTTCTTCTTGCGTTTGGCACGAATCTTGATCCAATAATGCTTCCAATTCCGCGTCTTCATACACTTTCGGCCTTCCGCTACGTTCTTCGTCTTCGATGTCAAATTCACCGTTCTTAAACTTTTGAAACCACTCACGACAACATCTCTCACTTAAGGCAGCCTCACCATATGCTTCTACAAGCAATCGATACGCCTCAGCTGCAGATTTCTTCAAATTGAAGAAGTAAATCAAAAGTTCCCGCAAATGACGCTTATTCGGCTCAAAACTCGACATTTTCGCACACAAAAGAATATATTATACTGATAAAAAATCACTAATATTTTAAGGTTATGTTATTGACTGATGTCCAATCTTACGATAAGGACGTTTTACATCTGACAATTTTAACCATAACTTACTGGATGGCGCCAACTTTTGTCAAACGGCGGAAACTTATTTGTACACCTAATATTATAAATTATTTCTATATCTCTCTGTTTACATATTCAATATCTTAACAAAAAATGTAGTGCATATTTTTTATTGTAATTTTTAGTAATAAAAAAATGAAAATGTTATGCAAATGAAAAATCTTATTAAAATTATGTTTTTTTTCAGTACATTTGCAAATCTAGTACTTGAAACTTAAATGACTTTGTGTTTTTCTTTTGCATGAGTAAAAAACATTAGAAAACGCGTACAATAGAAAAACTTATTTTAGAAAGTTGCACCCAAAAATTCTTAAAATATTCTCTTTATCTAGAATTTTGAACAAAAAATATCTCAGGGAATTTTCAGGAAATTCAGGAAACTTAAAAATACATAAGGAAATTTTTGGGGAACTTTTTTTACAAAATTTAAGTAGACAGCCTGTTAAATAAATGGAGAAATGTCTAAATAAATATAAAAATGGAGAAATGCGGACTCTGTATTACACCATGTTGAGTTACCATGATTATCCTAATGATGATGCGTAATAATATTTAACAAGTTAATTATCACACAATCGTGTTGTGCTCCACACTTTGAGATCATGTGCTTTTAATAAAATGTGTATGCTCGAACGTAATGTTTTCACGGAAGGAAATGCATTTACGAAAATCACACAATTTCCATTGAACCGCATCATATTGCGGTAAAATTCTGGCGAAGAACAGGAAGACGTGTAAATATATTGAAATCTTTGCAGGGGGATTATATATGGATAGAACCAATCTCAGGAAGAGAATTTGATGTCGCGATCGGAGCGCGTGTAATTTCAGCAGAAGGCAGACGTATCCAAGTAAAGGACGACGATAACAAGGTATTATAAGATTATTGTCGTGTATATTTTTATTTACTTTGGAAGAAAATCCGAGATTTTTATCTAATAGTTAGAATAATAGTATCGCAAAAAGATCCAATGGCGTTTTATAAAGTTGAAAGTTATATTGTACTAGTACATATACAGGGTGAGTTTTTTAACTTGAAACTGTAAAATATCTCGGAAAGTAAGCTTTATCGAAAAAAATGTTTCAAACAAAAGTTGTAGTGTTCGGAGGGGGCCACATGATAAAAATATGGATTTGACCTTGAGTGACCTTTTCAAGATGAGGTCAATGTGATCGACGTTTTCTTAACTGGAACCCCCCCCTTTTTTATTGCATGTTCTTGTAGCTTACCTCGAGAGCTTTCCAAAACACTATAATAAAGTATTTTTTCATTAAGTACTTTTTGAGTTATTTTATATCTTAATCTGACATATTTTGATATAAAAGATAAAATATCTCGTAAAATATTTAGTTTTCGATAATCTTACCGTAATACTTTTATGTACAGAATAATGAGACAAATCAATTATTACAAAAAAAAAAATTGTTTTTAAGAAAAATTATGTAATTATTTACAATGTATTTTTTTAAACAATTATTTGTTTTTTTTTATACTAATTGATTTGTCTCATTATTCTGTACATAAAAGTATTACGGTAAGATTATCGAAGACTAAATATTTTACGAGATATTTTATCTTTTATATCAAAATATGTCAGATTAAGATATAAAATAACTCAAAAAGTACTTAATGAAAAAATACTTTATTATAGTGTTTTGAAAAGCTCTCGAGATAAGCTACAAGAATATGCAATAAAAAAAGGGGGTTTCCATTTAAGAAAACGTCGATCACATTGACCTCACCTTGAAAAGGTCACTCAAGGTCAAATCCATATTTTTATCATGTGGCCCCCTCCGAACCCTACAACTTTTGTTTGAAACATTTTTTTCGATAAAGCTTACTTTCCGAGATATTTTACAGTTTCAAGTTAAAAAACTCACCCTGTATAACGCAAGCGATTACAAAAACATCTTTTACGAATTAAGAAATAAAGTCTCTCAATTTTAATTGCAAATGTATTTTATTAAGAAAATTTCCAAATTCGAGACTTATTATCGATTTTGATTAATCGGATACTATCTATTTGGATGCCATAAAATTTTAAAAAAATAATAATATTCATCGACGAAAGTTTCGCTAAAAATAAAATAAAATCCGGCCATGAAGAATGTAAAGAATTTCATTGCTCGCACTTTTTCTAAGATGCCCAATTGTTCTATTTTAATTCATCGACGAGAAAATAACTCCGCAGGAACAATGGTTAACACCAGAGAGACGGATAAAGGCCATGCATGCCACTTCGGTGCAAGGTGTAGAAGATATGATCAGTTTAGGAGACCTCCATGAAGCGGGAATTCTGCGAAATTTATTAATTCGTTACAACGAGAATCTCATTTACGTAAGTAATCTTATTGCATTACAAGGGCGAGAAATCAAAGAGAGACGATCGGTTGAGCGAAATCAGGCAGGTACATAAATGCGACAAACGTATGTCGCAAACATAATGTATAACAATGCGAACATAATAATTTTACAGACGTACACAGGCTCCATCCTAGTCGCCGTCAATCCATATCAGATACTGCCTATTTATACCGCAGAACAAATCAAACTCTACAAGGATCGTAAAATCGGGGAGCTGCCACCTCACATATTCGCCATCGGCGATAATAGTTATGCGCACATGAACCGATACGGCCAGGATCAGTGCATAGTAATTAGGTACGAGAGAGTCCGGAGAGTTTCTGCATATGTGACACTAAAACGGAAGTCAAAGACGATTTATGATGCACGACTTCACAAAACGCTTGATGATCAATCATTTTGAATGACATTTTGTTAAATAAACGAAGTTTGCAAAAAAGATAATATTTAATATTTCAAGCATAATATTTATTATTTTGAGGATAGTTATAATTATACAGGGTGTTCCCGGGTTAAATGGCCAAACTTGAAATATGAAATTAGGACCTCAAAACAAAAACAAAAATTTCTTCTGGAAGTATGCTCGCAAACGCTTCGTTCAAGAGATATTGACTTTTGGAGAACTATTAGGAATGAATAATTTTGAAATAATATAGGTTTATCCTCTTTATTGCTTTATAGTAATCAAAATTTAATTATTGAATGTTTTGTTTAATATATCAAAATGATGGCCTCTAGCCCGGAGAACATTGCACCTATCAATGAGAGAACGAGTGGCTGAATGACATTGTGCGTCTGTAATTTTTTCGCACGCTTGCACTATCCTCCGTTTTAATGATTTAAGATCATTAACAGGTACTTCATACACTTTTTGCTTGAGAACACCCCATACAAAAAGATTTAATGGTATTAAATCCGGTGAACGACATTAATCATTCTTATAGTTCTGTAACTTAAGAAGTCAATATCTCTTGAACGAAGTGTTCGCAAGCATACCTCCACAGAAAAATTTTTGTTTTGTTTTGAGGTCCTAAATTCATATTTAAAATTTGGCCATTTAATCCGGGTACACCCTGTATATAAATAAATATATTATAAAAGAGAGAGCATACATGTTATGCAGATTATATATTATAACTCACATACAAATCTTTTCCTTTGTATTATTAATGAAAAAAATCGTTTATTTTAGCGGCGAGAGCGGAGCCGGAAAAACAGAAAGCACGAAATTAATTCTGCAATATTTAGCAGCGATCAGCGGGAAGCATTCATGGATCGAACAGCAAATCTTAGAAGCGAACCCGATACTCGAAGGTGAAATTGTTATAATCAACTTGTGTCTAAATTAAAGGCCGAATTAATTAATGGATGGTCGAACGACATTTTATTATAGCCTTTGGCAATGCAAAAACCGTGAGAAACGACAACTCTTCCCGTTTTGGCAAATACATTGATATCCACTTCAACGAGCAAGGTGTAATAGAAGGAGCCAAGATAGAGCAATATCTTTTGGAAAAGTCACGGATCGTATATCAAAGCGCAGATGAGAGAAATTATCATATTTTTTATTGCATGTTAGCCGGCCTTTCGAGGGAAGAGAAACAAAAGCTTGAACTGGAGGATGCATCGACGTACAAATATCTCATAGGAGTAAGTAAAATTATTAATAATAATAATAATAATAGTAAAAAGATGTATATAAAACAACATAAGAATAATACAATATACATATACAGTATAGTCTTCTTATAAATTTAATCTCCTTGTCAATTTAATACACTTCTACACGTATTTTCACAAACACTAATATTGCATTTCCTCTGTAAAAATATATGAAAAGAAAGATATATGTAGATCATAATAAACGCATTAAAAACAATTTAATTAATTGAGTGGCGAATTTATCGCTGCACATTTAAAAAATATACGATGATATTTAAATATAGAGGAAAATGTTATTTCCGGGACCCCTTAATTTGATAAGTGTATTTGACAGATTTTTTACAGAGAAAAAGAATGCCGCAAACCACGATGCGATCAATAGTTCTCGAGATATCGATGTTTCAAAACTTTAATTTTTTTTGAAAAAATATTGAGATTTCCAAATTTTTAGCAAGAAGTCATTTTCATAGGATTTTTCTTAAAATTTTTTAATATAATAAATTTTAATTTTGGTAATTATGCATATTAAGGTCCCACTCCCACAGAATAGTGATGTTGACATATGTTGTCAAGGTCATGACCCTGATCAACATTCCGAAGGTTTTAGCCGGTGGTTGTTGTTTATTCAAAAGTTATTAACAAATAAAGTTTGAGAAGTATACCACGTAATTTTCGAACAACATGTATAAAAGAATAGTGAGTTTGACTTTGACATAACGAAAGTCGTGTTGTAAAGTATATGCGTAGACGCAGGTTCCGCCCCCCTAAGTAATAATGGTAATACTTAAGATAAACTCGCCCCTCGGACATGAGTTGGGTCAGGTTAGTTTTTTTTCGGGGCGGGAGTGCAGGAGGAGGGCCCCGTTTCTCCCCCGCCTACGCATTCGATTTTTCTACACATAAATAAATGAAAAGAATACGTTGCTAAGAATATATTTTATAAAACATACATGGTATCAAATTACCATCAATTGTAACGAAAGTATTGCTATAATTACGACTTTTAAAAATCGATATCTCGAAAACTATATATGGATTGTAGCGCATTGTGGTTTGCAGCATTCTTCTTCTGATAAAAATCCTATGAAAATGACCTATCAAATTGAAGGGTCCCGGAAATAACATTCTTGCCTAAATATATTATATGCACACACACACACATTACTATATCGACTAAATATTATATTAATATCGGACGTACGCGCTTGTGTTTTATTTTATACATATAAAAGAATTTTTAAATGTTCTTTTTCGGTATATTTTATTTTGCTTTCTATTACACATATGCTCTATCAATATTCAATATACATAATTTATTTTTATCTTCAGGGTGGCGGCATTACTTGCGAAGGGCGCGATGACGCGGCCGAATTTGCCGACATAAGATCGGCTATGAAGGTTTTGCTATTCTCCGATATGGAAATCTGGGAAGTGCTTAAATTGCTTGCGGCTTTATTACACATGGGCAATATAAAGTACAGAGCCACCGTCGTAGGTATGAAACTTAATTACGCAAATTATTATAAATATATCGTTGACAAGACAGATCTAATTCTTTCATTCATGACTTCCAGATAATTTGGACGCTACGGAAATAACGGAACAAACGAATGTACATAGAGTGGCATATTTACTGGGAGTGCCAGGACAATCTTTGATAGACGCACTCACTCGCAGAACTATATTTGCACATGGTGAGACAGTAGTAAGTATTTTTTTTCATATGTAAGATTGTGAATAAAAATTTTTATTAGAAACGGATTATCACAACGTATCCTGTCGAAACTTTTTCATTCGTAGGTTTCCACATTGTCGAGAGATCAATCAGTCGACATCAGAGATGCGTTCGTGAAAGGTATATATGGCCGATTATTTATACACATTGTAAAGAAAATTAACGAGGCCATATACAGGCCGAAGAACAATTCCCGTAGTGCTATAGGCGTATTGGATATCTTCGGCTTCGAGAATTTCAATCACAACAGCTTTGAGCAGTTTTGCATCAACTATGCCAACGAGAATCTCCAGCAATTCTTCGTTCAACATATATTCAAATTGGAACAAGAGGAATACAATCACGAAGGCATAAATTGGCAACATATAGAATTTGTCGATAACCAGGACGCTTTAGATCTGATAGCTATCAAGCAACTCAACATTATGGCACTTATCGACGAGGAATCGAAATTTCCGAAAGTACGAATGCTCTGTTTTATAAGCTTCAGATAACTTAATGTGGCTGAGAAAATAATTAAAAGATATTAATGAAAATCATTGAAATCTCTTAAATCTCTAATCGGAAAGAAATTGTCAAAAACTGAAAAATATTTATTTATTATTCGTAACTTTAAATGTTTATACCATTTTTTTTTTAGGGCACAGATCAAACCATGTTGGCGAAAATCCACAAAACTCACGGCAGTCATAGAAATTACTTGAAACCTAAATCGGACATCAATACGTCTTTCGGCCTGAATCATTTTGCGGGGGTCGTCTTTTACGACACTAGGAGCTTTTTAGAGAAAAACAGGGATACATTCAGCGCGGACCTATTGCAGCTTATTCACATATCGTCGAATAAATTTCTCCAAGCTTGCTTCGTCGAAGACATCGGAATGGGATCGGAAACTAGGAAGAGAGCGCCTACATTATCGACGCAATTTAAAAAATCGCTGGATTCTCTCATGAAGACCTTATGCAGTTGCCAACCTTTCTTCATAAGGTGCATCAAGCCAAACGAATATAAAAAACCGATGGTAAGCATTCTCTCATAATATTTTTTTTTACTTAATTAATTCCGTCGTAATATCATAACGACTTTACAAACACAAAATCTGATCCCAGATGTTCGATCGAGGTCTTTGCTGTCGACAATTAAGATACTCCGGCATGATGGAAACCATCAGGATTCGTCGGGCTGGTTACCCTATTCGTCATTCCTTCCACGAGTTCGTGGAAAGATATCGATTTCTTATCTCGGGTATTTCACCTGCGCACAAGGTAAATAATTTGTCAGATAAGTTATTTATTTATTTTTTTGTTAATAACACGCCTACACATACCCATACATTCCTCTCCTCCTTTTCTCTCTCTCTCTCTCTCAATCCTCTTATACTAAAAAACTTGTATCGTTAATCTTAGGTGGACTGTCGTGCGGCGACTTCAAAAATTTGTCATGCGGTGTTAGGCCGATCGGATTATCAGCTTGGGCATACCAAAGTTTTTCTTAAGGACGCTCACGATCTCTTTCTCGAGCAGGAGCGCGACCGTGTACTGACACGAAAGATTCTGATATTACAGCGCAACATTCGCGGCTGGGTCTATAGGAGAAGGTTTCTGAAGATGAGAATGGCGGCAAAGATCGTGCAGAAGTATTGGCGGGGTTATGCTCAACGTCAACGATACAAACGCATGCGGATCGGTTACATGCGTCTACAGGCACTCATCAGGTCACGCGTGTTGTCGCATAGATTCAGGCACTTGCGCGGCCATATCGTAGCGCTTCAGGCGCGAGCACGAGGTCACCTAGTGCGTAAGATGTACCAGAAGAAGTTGTGGGCTATAGTGAAGATACAGGCGCATGTGAGAAGATTGATCGCGCAAAGACGATACAAGAAGACTAAATACGAATATAGATTGCATGTAGAAGCGCTGCGATTACGAAAGAAGGAAGAACGCGAATTAAAGGATCAGGGCAATAAGCGAGCCAAGGAGATCGCGGAACAAAATTACAGGGTAAAATGAACGTGATTTTCTCATTCTATATTCATTATTATAACAATGAAGAAACTGAATTTCTCATTTTTTATAGTAATATAGAAAGTAAAAAAAGCTCTATCTAATGTTAAATCGTAACAATAAAAGATCAATATTTTTTCTTTGCTATTTATATTGTATCACAACTTCAAGTTCAAGTTTATTTTTATTATACGTATATATGTATAAAAAAATAGCATAAAAACTAGCAAGAACTCGTATTTACAGCGAAAACATTAATTATCTCTCGAGAACTTTGACCAGTTCCTTTTAACAAGTCACGATCACAATTCACGTAATTATTACGAATTCTTTGTGACTTTGCGTGTACAAATCTTAGGAGCGCATGCAAGAGCTAGAACGGAAAGAAATCGAACTGGAGCTCGAAGACAGACGGCGAATGGAAATTAAGAAAAATTTGATTAACGACGCAGCCAAGAAACAAGACGAACCGGTCGATGATAGTAAACTAGTCGAAGCCATGTTTGACTTCTTGCCAGACTCCAGCAGCGAGGCTCCGACTCCGGCGAGAGAAACATCTGTATTTAACGTAAGTCGTAATGTTTTTATATTTCCTTGTTAAAAATTGATTCTATACGTAAATCGATGAGGATCGGAAATAAGGTAAATAAAAGTAATTTTGCTCTACTAGTATCTAATAGTAGAAATTTTTATTTATTCAATGAGAGCAAAAAAATCTTTTTTTCGTCAATGCATAGGAAATATGATTTCTTTATTCGTTACAGGATCTTCCTGCACCAAAAGCCGATCAGCAGGAGATAATTAGCCCAATTCAGATGATCTCAGAGGATGAGGAGGATCTATCTGAATTTAAGTTCCAGAAATTCGCGGCCACATATTTTCAGGGCAACATCACACACCAATACTCGAGAAAACCGCTCAAACATCCATTATTACCGTTACATACGCAAGGTGACCAATTAGCCGCTCAGGCTCTATGGATAACTATACTTCGATTTACGGGCGATTTACCCGAGCCGCGATTTCATACTATGGACAGAGACACGACCTCAGTGATGTCGAAGGTAACAGCAACGCTTGGACGGAATTTTATAAGGAGCAAAGAGTTTCAGGAAGCTCAGATGATGGGCATGGACCCTGTACGTATATATGGACGTCTCTCTCTCTTTATAATTGATATTAGATTTATATCAATTATATTAATATGAGAAGAAAACTCCTATACTTTACAGCAATATCTGTATCTTTTACAGGAAACATTCCTCAAACAAAAACCACGCTCTATCAGGCACAAGCTCGTGTCGCTGACTTTGAAGCGAAAGAATAAGCTGGGCGAGGATGTGCGAAGAAGATTACAGGAGGACGAATATACTGCCGATAGCTATCAATCCTGGTTAGAAGCCAGACCAACATCGAACCTCGAGAAATTGCACTTTATCATCGGCCACGGTATATTGCGCGCCGAATTACGGGACGAAATATATTGTCAGATCTGCAAACAATTGACCAATAATCCATCCAAATCGTCGCACGCGCGAGGCTGGATTTTGCTGTCCCTTTGCGTCGGCTGTTTCGCGCCCTCGGAGAAATTTGTCAACTATCTGCGAGCTTTTATCAGAGAGGGACCACCCGGTTACGCGCCCTACTGCGAGGACAGATTGAAGAGAACTTTTAACAACGGGACGCGTAATCAACCGCCGAGCTGGCTGGAACTTCAGGCCACGAAGTCGAAGAAACCGATCATGTTGCCGATCACTTTCATGGACGGTAACACGAAGACATTGCTAGCCGATTCGGCCACCACCGCTAGGGAATTGTGTAACCAATTGTCTGATAAAATCTCGCTGAGGGACCAATTCGGCTTCTCTTTGTATATCGCTCTGTTTGACAAGGTATCGTCCTTGGGCAGCGGCGGCGATCATGTCATGGATGCGATTTCTCAATGCGAGCAGTACGCCAAGGAGCAGGGCGCTCAGGAGCGAAACGCTCCATGGAGATTATTCTTCAGGAAGGAAATCTTTGCACCTTGGCATGAGCCGACCGAGGATCAAGTTGCCACGAATTTGATTTATCAGCAGGTGGTGCGCGGCGTCAAGTTTGGCGAATATCGCTGTGACAAAGAGGAGGATTTAGCGATGATCGCAGCGCAGCAATATTACATAGAATATCACATTGACATGAACATCGATCGACTGTACACCCTTCTGCCCAATTACATACCAGATTACTGTCTAACGGGGATTGACAAAGCGATCGATCGATGGGGGCACCTCGTCTTGCAAGCGTACAAGAAGGTAAATCTTAAACGAGAATTTCAATAAACAAATAATATATGGTTTGTGAAAGTTGTACATGATGTACGTATAATAGGATAAAAGATAATTGTACAAAAGCATTAATATAAATCTGTTCATATGAGAAGAAATATAAAAAGAAATATAAGAATAATTTTAGTAGGAAATTGAATAGATTAATTTTACATATTTTAATGTAAATCTAATATTATGTTATTTAATAAAAAAGAATGTTTACATATATAAAACAAATAGAAAACAAATTCTTTATTATTTTAAAAGAGAGAAATTTCTCATGTGTAATTAAGGCAAAAAAAAATATATTTTTTCTAAATTTTCAAATGTTAAATCATGAAAAATGTATTAATGATGTGGACAAATACAATCCGTCAACTTGTCGATATTTCTGACGTTTTATTTTCAGAGTTACTACTTAAAAGAGAAGGTACCAGCATTACGCGTTAAAGAGGATATAGTCAGCTATGCGAAATTCAAGTGGCCTTTGTTGTTTTCTCGTTTCTATGAAGCTTACAGAAATTCCGGACCGAACCTGCCTAAAAACGACGTTATCATAGCCGTCAATTGGACCGGAGTATATGTCGTCGACGATCAGGAGCAAGTGCTCCTGGAGTTATCTTTTCCTGAAATTACCACCGTATCTAGTCAAAAGTATGTAACGCGTAGCACGACTAAAAAATTAAGTTTAAAATCATAAAACACTTCAAACTTGATGATACTTTTGCAGAACAAACAAGATGTTTACACAAACATTCAGTTTGTCAACGGTACGAGGAGAAGAATTCACATTCCAAAGCCCGAATGCAGAGGACATTCGC
>JAXRKO010000839.1:0-27095 GCA_037039905.1 Formica aserva | reverse complement strand
CCTTGATGTGTTATGAAAATTTCCAAATCTCACTTACAGGCACGTAACTAAGTCGTTCCGAACGAAGGAAACTTGCGTACATAGCGATCTTAGCTCTGTGTGCCGAGAAGCGTTGTTCCTCAATTTCCTTGATGTGTTATGAAAATTTTCGGCAAATCTCGCTTACAGGCACGTAACTAAGTCGTTCCGAACGAAGGAAACTTGCGTACACTTCCATCTTAGCTTTGTAAGCCGAGAAGCGTTGTTCCTCAATTTCCTTGATGTGTTATGAAAACTTTCGGTATATCTCACTTACAGGTACGTAACTAAGTCGTTCCGAACGAAGGAAACTTGCGTACATAGCGATCTTAGCTCTGTGTGCCGAGAAGCGTTGTTCCTCAATTTCCTTGATGTGTTATGAAAATTTTCGGCAAATCTCACTTACAGGCACGTAACTAAGTCGTTCCGAACGAAGGAAACTTGCGTACATAGCGATCTTAGCTCTGTGTGCCGAGAAGCGTTGTTCCTCAATTTCCTTGATGTGTTATGAAAATTTTCGGCAAATCTCACTTACAGGCACGTAACTAAGTCGTTCCGAACGAAGGAAACTTGCGTACATAGCGATCTTAGCTCTGTGAGCCGAGAAGCGTTGTTCCTCAATTTCCTTGATGTGTTATGAAAATTTTCGGCAAATCTCACTTACAGGCACGTAACTAAGTCGTTCCGAACGAAGGAAACTTGCGTACATAGCGATCTTAGCTCTGTGAGCCGAGAAGCGTTGTTCCTCAATTTCCTTGATGTGTTATGAAAATTTTCGGCAAATCTCACTTACAGGCACGTAACTAAGTCGTTCCGAACGAAGGAAACTTGCGTACATAGCGATCTTAGCTCTGTGAGCCGAGAAGCGTTGTTCCTCAATTTCCTTGATGTGTTATGAAAATTTTCGGCAAATCTCACTTACAGGCACGTAACTAAGTCGTTCCGAACGAAGGAAACTTGCGTACATAGCGATCTTAGCTCTGTGAGCCGAGAAGCGTTGTTCCTCAATTTCCTTGATGTGTTATGAAAATTTTCGGCAAATCTCACTTACAGGCACGTAACTAAGTCGTTCCGAACGAAGGAAACTTGCGTACATAGCGATCTTAGCTCTGTGAGCCGAGAAGCGTTGTTCCTCAATTTCCTTGATGTGTTATGAAAATTTTCGGCAAATCTCACTTACAGGCACGTAACTAAGTCGTTCCGAACGAAGGAAACTTGCGTACATAGCGATCTTAGCTCTGTGAGCCGAGAAGCGTTGTTCCTCAATTTCCTTGATGTGTTATGAAAATTTTCGGCAAATCTCACTTACAGGCACGTAACTAAGTCGTTCCGAACGAAGGAAACTTGCGTACATAGCGATCTTAGCTCTGTGAGCCGAGAAGCGTTGTTCCTCAATTTCCTTGATGTGTTATGAAAATTTTCGGCAAATCTCACTTACAGGCACGTAACTAAGTCGTTCCGAACGAAGGAAACTTGCGTACATAGCGATCTTAGCTCTGTGAGCCGAGAAGCGTTGTTCCTCAATTTCCTTGATGTGTTATGAAAATTTTCGGCAAATCTCACTTACAGGCACGTAACTAAGTCGTTCCGAACGAAGGAAACTTGCGTACATAGCGATCTTAGCTCTGTGAGCCGAGAAGCGTTGTTCCTCAATTTCCTTGATGTGTTATGAAAATTTTCGGCAAATCTCACTTACAGGCACGTAACTAAGTCGTTCCGAACGAAGGAAACTTGCGTACATAGCGATCTTAGCTCTGTGAGCCGAGAAGCGTTGTTCCTCAATTTCCTTGATGTGTTATGAAAATTTTCGGCAAATCTCACTTACAGGCACGTAACTAAGTCGTTCCGAACGAAGGAAACTTGCGTACATAGCGATCTTAGCTCTGTGAGCCGAGAAGCGTTGTTCCTCAATTTCCTTGATGTGTTATGAAAATTTTCGGCAAATCTCACTTACAGGCACGTAACTAAGTCGTTCCGAACGAAGGAAACTTGCGTACATAGCGATCTTAGCTCTGTGAGCCGAGAAGCGTTGTTCCTCAATTTCCTTGATGTGTTATGAAAATTTTCGGCAAATCTCACTTACAGGCACGTAACTAAGTCGTTCCGAACGAAGGAAACTTGCGTACATAGCGATCTTAGCTCTGTGAGCCGAGAAGCGTTGTTCCTCAATTTCCTTGATGTGTTATGAAAATTTTCGGCAAATCTCACTTACAGGCACGTAACTAAGTCGTTCCGAACGAAGGAAACTTGCGTACATAGCGATCTTAGCTCTGTGAGCCGAGAAGCGTTGTTCCTCAATTTCCTTGATGTGTTATGAAAATTTTCGGCAAATCTCACTTACAGGCACGTAACTAAGTCGTTCCGAACGAAGGAAACTTGCGTACATAGCGATCTTAGCTCTGTGAGCCGAGAAGCGTTGTTCCTCAATTTCCTTGATGTGTTATGAAAATTTTCGGCAAATCTCACTTACAGGCACGTAACTAAGTCGTTCCGAACGAAGGAAACTTGCGTACATAGCGATCTTAGCTCTGTGAGCCGAGAAGCGTTGTTCCTCAATTTCCTTGATGTGTTATGAAAATTTTCGGCAAATCTCACTTACAGGCACGTAACTAAGTCGTTCCGAACGAAGGAAACTTGCGTACATAGCGATCTTAGCTCTGTGAGCCGAGAAGCGTTGTTCCTCAATTTCCTTGATGTGTTATGAAAATTTTCGGCAAATCTCACTTACAGGCACGTAACTAAGTCGTTCCGAACGAAGGAAACTTGCGTACATAGCGATCTTAGCTCTGTGAGCCGAGAAGCGTTGTTCCTCAATTTCCTTGATGTGTTATGAAAATTTTCGGCAAATCTCACTTACAGGCACGTAACTAAGTCGTTCCGAACGAAGGAAACTTGCGTACATAGCGATCTTAGCTCTGTGAGCCGAGAAGCGTTGTTCCTCAATTTCCTTGATGTGTTATGAAAATTTTCGGCAAATCTCACTTACAGGCACGTAACTAAGTCGTTCCGAACGAAGGAAACTTGCGTACATAGCGATCTTAGCTCTGTGAGCCGAGAAGCGTTGTTCCTCAATTTCCTTGATGTGTTATGAAAATTTTCGGCAAATCTCACTTACAGGCACGTAACTAAGTCGTTCCGAACGAAGGAAACTTGCGTACATAGCGATCTTAGCTCTGTGAGCCGAGAAGCGTTGTTCCTCAATTTCCTTGATGTGTTATGAAAATTTTCGGCAAATCTCACTTACAGGCACGTAACTAAGTCGTTCCGAACGAAGGAAACTTGCGTACATAGCGATCTTAGCTCTGTGAGCCGAGAAGCGTTGTTCCTCAATTTCCTTGATGTGTTATGAAAATTTTCGGCAAATCTCACTTACAGGCACGTAACTAAGTCGTTCCGAACGAAGGAAACTTGCGTACATAGCGATCTTAGCTCTGTGAGCCGAGAAGCGTTGTTCCTCAATTTCCTTGATGTGTTATGAAAATTTTCGGCAAATCTCACTTACAGGCACGTAACTAAGTCGTTCCGAACGAAGGAAACTTGCGTACATAGCGATCTTAGCTCTGTGAGCCGAGAAGCGTTGTTCCTCAATTTCCTTGATGTGTTATGAAAATTTTCGGCAAATCTCACTTACAGGCACGTAACTAAGTCGTTCCGAACGAAGGAAACTTGCGTACATAGCGATCTTAGCTCTGTGAGCCGAGAAGCGTTGTTCCTCAATTTCCTTGATGTGTTATGAAAATTTTCGGCAAATCTCACTTACAGGCACGTAACTAAGTCGTTCCGAACGAAGGAAACTTGCGTACATAGCGATCTTAGCTCTGTGAGCCGAGAAGCGTTGTTCCTCAATTTCCTTGATGTGTTATGAAAATTTTCGGCAAATCTCACTTACAGGCACGTAACTAAGTCGTTCCGAACGAAGGAAACTTGCGTACATAGCGATCTTAGCTCTGTGAGCCGAGAAGCGTTGTTCCTCAATTTCCTTGATGTGTTATGAAAATTTTCGGCAAATCTCACTTACAGGCACGTAACTAAGTCGTTCCGAACGAAGGAAACTTGCGTACATAGCGATCTTAGCTCTGTGAGCCGAGAAGCGTTGTTCCTCAATTTCCTTGATGTGTTATGAAAATTTTCGGCAAATCTCACTTACAGGCACGTAACTAAGTCGTTCCGAACGAAGGAAACTTGCGTACATAGCGATCTTAGCTCTGTGAGCCGAGAAGCGTTGTTCCTCAATTTCCTTGATGTGTTATGAAAATTTTCGGCAAATCTCACTTACAGGCACGTAACTAAGTCGTTCCGAACGAAGGAAACTTGCGTACATAGCGATCTTAGCTCTGTGAGCCGAGAAGCGTTGTTCCTCAATTTCCTTGATGTGTTATGAAAATTTTCGGCAAATCTCACTTACAGGCACGTAACTAAGTCGTTCCGAACGAAGGAAACTTGCGTACATAGCGATCTTAGCTCTGTGAGCCGAGAAGCGTTGTTCCTCAATTTCCTTGATGTGTTATGAAAATTTTCGGCAAATCTCACTTACAGGCACGTAACTAAGTCGTTCCGAACGAAGGAAACTTGCGTACATAGCGATCTTAGCTCTGTGAGCCGAGAAGCGTTGTTCCTCAATTTCCTTGATGTGTTATGAAAATTTTCGGCAAATCTCACTTACAGGCACGTAACTAAGTCGTTCCGAACGAAGGAAACTTGCGTACATAGCGATCTTAGCTCTGTGAGCCGAGAAGCGTTGTTCCTCAATTTCCTTGATGTGTTATGAAAATTTTCGGCAAATCTCACTTACAGGCACGTAACTAAGTCGTTCCGAACGAAGGAAACTTGCGTACATAGCGATCTTAGCTCTGTGAGCCGAGAAGCGTTGTTCCTCAATTTCCTTGATGTGTTATGAAAATTTTCGGCAAATCTCACTTACAGGCACGTAACTAAGTCGTTCCGAACGAAGGAAACTTGCGTACATAGCGATCTTAGCTCTGTGAGCCGAGAAGCGTTGTTCCTCAATTTCCTTGATGTGTTATGAAAATTTTCGGCAAATCTCACTTACAGGCACGTAACTAAGTCGTTCCGAACGAAGGAAACTTGCGTACATAGCGATCTTAGCTTTGTGAGCCGAGAAGCGTTGTTCCTCAATTTCCTTGATGTGTTATGAAAATTTTCGGCAAATCTCACTTACAGGCACGTAACTAAGTCGTTCCGAACGAAGGAAACTTGCGTACATAGCGATCTTAGCTCTGTGAGCCGAGAAGCGTTGTTCCTCAATTTCCTTGATGTGTTATGAAAATTTTCGGCAAATCTCACTTACAGGCACGTAACTAAGTCGTTCCGAACGAAGGAAACTTGCGTACATAGCGATCTTAGCTCTGTGAGCCGAGAAGCGTTGTTCCTCAATTTCCTTGATGTGTTATGAAAATTTTCGGCAAATCTCACTTACAGGCACGTAACTAAGTCGTTCCGAACGAAGGAAACTTGCGTACATAGCGATCTTAGCTCTGTGAGCCGAGAAGCGTTGTTCCTCAATTTCCTTGATGTGTTATGAAAATTTTCGGCAAATCTCACTTACAGGCACGTAACTAAGTCGTTCCGAACGAAGGAAACTTGCGTACATAGCGATCTTAGCTCTGTGAGCCGAGAAGCGTTGTTCCTCAATTTCCTTGATGTGTTATGAAAATTTTCGGCAAATCTCACTTACAGGCACGTAACTAAGTCGTTCCGAACGAAGGAAACTTGCGTACATAGCGATCTTAGCTCTGTGAGCCGAGAAGCGTTGTTCCTCAATTTCCTTGATGTGTTATGAAAATTTTCGGCAAATCTCACTTACAGGCACGTAACTAAGTCGTTCCGAACGAAGGAAACTTGCGTACATAGCGATCTTAGCTCTGTGAGCCGAGAAGCGTTGTTCCTCAATTTCCTTGATGTGTTATGAAAATTTTCGGCAAATCTCACTTACAGGCACGTAACTAAGTCGTTCCGAACGAAGGAAACTTGCGTACATAGCGATCTTAGCTTTGTGAGCCGAGAAGCGTTGTTCCTCAATTTCCTTGATGTGTTATGAAAATTTTCGGCAAATCTCACTTACAGGCACGTAACTAAGTCGTTCCGAACGAAGGAAACTTGCGTACATAGCGATCTTAGCTCTGTGAGCCGAGAAGCGTTGTTCCTCAATTTCCTTGATGTGTTATGAAAATTTTCGGCAAATCTCACTTACAGGCACGTAACTAAGTCGTTCCGAACGAAGGAAACTTGCGTACATAGCGATCTTAGCTCTGTGAGCCGAGAAGCGTTGTTCCTCAATTTCCTTGATGTGTTATGAAAATTTTCGGCAAATCTCACTTACAGGCACGTAACTAAGTCGTTCCGAACGAAGGAAACTTGCGTACATAGCGATCTTAGCTCTGTGAGCCGAGAAGCGTTGTTCCTCAATTTCCTTGATGTGTTATGAAAATTTTCGGCAAATCTCACTTACAGGCACGTAACTAAGTCGTTCCGAACGAAGGAAACTTGCGTACATAGCGATCTTAGCTCTGTGAGCCGAGAAGCGTTGTTCCTCAATTTCCTTGATGTGTTATGAAAATTTTCGGCAAATCTCACTTACAGGCACGTAACTAAGTCGTTCCGAACGAAGGAAACTTGCGTACATAGCGATCTTAGCTCTGTGAGCCGAGAAGCGTTGTTCCTCAATTTCCTTGATGTGTTATGAAAATTTTCGGCAAATCTCACTTACAGGCACGTAACTAAGTCGTTCCGAACGAAGGAAACTTGCGTACATAGCGATCTTATCTCTGTGAGCCGAGAAGCGTTGTTCCTCAATTTCCTTGATGTGTTATGAAAATTTTCGGCAAATCTCACTTACAGGCACGTAACTAAGTCGTTCCGAACGAAGGAAACTTGCGTACATAGCGATCTTAGCTCTGTGAGCCGAGAAGCGTTGTTCCTCAATTTCCTTGATGTGTTATGAAAATTTTCGGCAAATCTCACTTACAGGCACGTAACTAAGTCGTTCCGAACGAAGGAAACTTGCGTACATAGCGATCTTAGCTCTGTGAGCCGAGAAGCGTTGTTCCTCAATTTCCTTGATGTGTTATGAAAATTTTCGGCAAATCTCACTTACAGGCACGTAACTAAGTCGTTCCGAACGAAGGAAACTTGCGTACATAGCGATCTTAGCTTTGTGAGCCGAGAAGCGTTGTTCCTCAATTTCCTTGATGTGTTATGAAAATTTTCGGCAAATCTCACTTACAGGCACGTAACTAAGTCGTTCCGAACGAAGGAAACTTGCGTACATAGCGATCTTAGCTCTGTGAGCCGAGAAGCGTTGTTCCTCAATTTCCTTGATGTGTTATGAAAATTTTCGGCAAATCTCACTTACAGGCACGTAACTAAGTCGTTCCGAACGAAGGAAACTTGCGTACATAGCGATCTTAGCTCTGTGAGCCGAGAAGCGTTGTTCCTCAATTTCCTTGATGTGTTATGAAAATTTTCGGCAAATCTCACTTACAGGCACGTAACTAAGTCGTTCCGAACGAAGGAAACTTGCGTACATAGCGATCTTATCTCTGTGAGCCGAGAAGCGTTGTTCCTCAATTTCCTTGATGTGTTATGAAAATTTTCGGCAAATCTCACTTACAGGCACGTAACTAAGTCGTTCCGAACGAAGGAAACTTGCGTACATAGCGATCTTAGCTCTGTGAGCCGAGAAGCGTTGTTCCTCAATTTCCTTGATGTGTTATGAAAATTTTCGGCAAATCTCACTTACAGGCACGTAACTAAGTCGTTCCGAACGAAGGAAACTTGCGTACATAGCGATCTTAGCTCTGTGAGCCGAGAAGCGTTGTTCCTCAATTTCCTTGATGTGTTATAAAAATTTTCGGCAAATCTCACTTACAGGCACGTAACTAAGTCGTTCCGAACGAAGGAAACTTGCGTACATAGCGATCTTAGCTTTGTGAGCCGAGAAGCGTTGTTCCTCAATTTCCTTGATGTGTTATGAAAATTTTCGGCAAATCTCACTTACAGGCACGTAACTAAGTCGTTCCGAACGAAGGAAACTTGCGTACACTTCCATCTTAGCTTTGTGAGCCGAGAAGCGTTGTTCCTCAATTTCCTTGATGTGTTATGAAAATTTTCGGCAAATCTCACTTACAGGCACGTAACTAAGTCGTTCCGAACGAAGGAAACTTGCGTACATAGCGATCTTAGCTCTGTGAGCCGAGAAGCGTTGTTCCTCAATTTCCTTGATGTGTTATGAAAATTTTCGGCAAATCTCACTTACAGGCACGTAACTAAGTCGTTCCGAACGAAGGAAACTTGCGTACATAGCGATCTTAGCTCTGTGAGCCGAGAAGCGTTGTTCCTCAATTTCCTTGATGTGTTATGAAAATTTTCGGCAAATCTCACTTACAGGCACGTAACTAAGTCGTTCCGAACGAAGGAAACTTGCGTACATAGCGATCTTAGCTTTGTGAGCCGAGAAGCGTTGTTCCTCAATTTCCTTGATGTGTTATGAAAATTTTCGGCAAATCTCACTTACAGGCACGTAACTAAGTCGTTCCGAACGAAGGAAACTTGCGTACATAGCGATCTTAGCTTTGTGAGCCGAGAAGCGTTGTTCCTCAATTTCCTTGATGTGTTATGAAAATTTTCGGCAAATCTCACTTACAGGCACGTAACTAAGTCGTTCCGAACGAAGGAAACTTGCGTACATAGCGATCTTAGCTTTGTGAGCCGAGAAGCGTTGTTCCTCAATTTCCTTGATGTGTTATGAAAATTTTCGGCAAATCTCACTTACAGGCACGTAACTAAGTCGTTCCGAACGAAGGAAACTTGCGTACATAGCGATCTTATCTCTGTGAGCCGAGAAGCGTTGTTCCTCAATTTCCTTGATGTGTTATGAAAATTTTCGGCAAATCTCACTTACAGGCACGTAACTAAGTCGTTCCGAACGAAGGAAACTTGCGTACATAGCGATCTTAGCTCTGTGAGCCGAGAAGCGTTGTTCCTCAATTTCCTTGATGTGTTATAAAAATTTTCGGCAAATCTCACTTACAGGCACGTAACTAAGTCGTTCCGAACGAAGGAAACTTGCGTACATAGCGATCTTAGCTCTGTGAGCCGAGAAGCGTTGTTCCTCAATTTCCTTGATGTGTTATAAAAATTTTCGGCAAATCTCACTTACAGGCACGTAACTAAGTCGTTCCGAACGAAGGAAACTTGCGTACATAGCGATCTTAGCTCTGTGAGCCGAGAAGCGTTGTTCCTCAATTTCCTTGATGTGTTATGAAAATTTTCGGCAAATCTCACTTACAAGCACGTAACTAAGTCGTTCCGAACGAAGGAAACTTGCGTACACTAGCGATCTTAGCTTTGTGAGCCGAGAAGCGTTGTTCCTCAATTTCCTTGATGTGTTATGAAAATTTTCGGCAAATCTCACTTACAGGCACGTAACTAAGTCGTTCCGAACGAAGGAAACTTGCGTACATAGCGATCTTAGCTCTGTGAGCCGAGAAGCGTTGTTCCTCAATTTCCTTGATGTGTTATGAAAATTTTCGGCAAATCTCACTTACAGGCACGTAACTAAGTCGTTCCGAACGAAGGAAACTTGCGTACATAGCGATCTTATCTCTGTGAGCCGAGAAGCGTTGTTCCTCAATTTCCTTGATGTGTTATGAAAATTTTCGGCAAATCTCACTTACAGGCACGTAACTAAGTCGTTCCGAACGAAGGAAACTTGCGTACATAGCGATCTTAGCTCTGTGAGCCGAGAAGCGTTGTTCCTCAATTTCCTTGATGTGTTATGAAAATTTTCGGCAAATCTCACTTACAGGCACGTAACTAAGTCGTTCCGAACGAAGGAAACTTGCGTACATAGCGATCTTAGCTCTGTGAGCCGAGAAGCGTTGTTCCTCAATTTCCTTGATGTGTTATGAAAATTTTCGGCAAATCTCACTTACAGGCACGTAACTAAGTCGTTCCGAACGAAGGAAACTTGCGTACACTAGCGATCTTAGCTTTGTGAGCCGAGAAGCGTTGTTCCTCAATTTCCTTGATGTGTTATGAAAATTTTCGGCAAATCTCACTTACAAGCACGTAACTAAGTCGTTCCGAACGAAGCAAACTTGCGTAAACTTCCATCTTAGCTTTGTGAGCCGATAAACGTTGTTCCTCAATTTCCTTGATGTGTTATGAAAATTTTCGGCAAATCTCACTTACAGGAACATAACCAAGTCGTTCCGAACGAAGGAAACTTGCGTACATTGCGATCTTATCTCTGTGAGCCGGGAAGAGTTTTTCCTCAATTTCCTTGATGTGTTATGAAAGTTTTCGGCAAATCTCACTTACAGAAAAATGACTAAGTCGTTCCGAACGAAGGAAACTTGTGTACATAGCGATCTTATCTCTGTGAGCCGGAAAGCGTTGTTCCTCATTGCACACCGTTCAGTTGCACACATAAAAATGTATACCGTTCAGTTGGACACATAAAAATGCACACCGTTCAGTTGCACACCGCTCAATTGCACACCGCTCAGTTGCACACCGCTCAGTTGCTCATCGCTCAGTTGCACACCGCTCATTTGCACACCGTTCTGTTGCACACCTTTCAGTTACACACCGTTAATTTGCCCACTGTACTTGTAAAGCGAGGGCCACTCTGCTTACCGGCGGGGAGGGTGCAGGAGAGGAGCCGAAGGCCCCCCTTGCACCCCCCCGTGTGTGTGTGTGCAACTGAGCGGTGTGCAACTGTCCGGTGTGCAATTGAGCGGTGTGCAACTGACCGATGTGCAACTGAGCAGTGTGCAATTGAGCGGTGTGCAACTGAACGATGTGCAACTGAGCGATGTGCAACTGAACGGTGTGCAACTGAACGGTGTGCATTTTTATGTGTCCAACTGAACGGTATACATTTTTATGTGTGCAACTGAACGGTGTGCAATTGAACGGTGTGCAACTGACCGGTGTGCTACTGAACGGTGTCCAAATGAATTTTCTTCTGTGTTCAAAAGCTACTGTGTCCAAAATTATTGTGTCCAAATGCATTGTGTCCAATTGAACCGTGTGCAAAGTTTCGTGTCCATTTGCAACGTGTCCATTTGCACCGTGTCCAAGTGAAGGCCACTCGGCGACGCGCGCCTTCACCTGCGCTGCCGAATATCGGTTCCCTCAGAGTAAGCACCACCGAGCCACGTATCACTTGGCGGGAACGCTATCCGCGTTAACCCATAACCGGCCCTTTTCAGGGCCACCACAAACTAGATAATAATATATGTAACTTGTACATATATACTGTAAATATATTTTCTTATTACCACATAGAAAAGAAGTCAACTGATTGACTTCACCAAAATACGCTCTACCTATCCCTTGCGTCATCCTCCGAAAACGAACGCGCTTCTATACTTACCCACACTCTCTAATGCATACTCAAAGCATCTAAGATTTTCTTGATTCTCACATATAAATTTATTAGTTTTTCTATTGTTAACATTAATGCAGCATTTTTTTGCTATAATATAATTGAGTAATTTAACATAAGTTCCACCTCGAAGAAGGGTGTATTTATCGGACTGTAAATCAAGTTGAATAACTCTATCGAATGTAAACTTGGTGTTTTTTGCATTAAAGCTAGCAAATTTATTTAGAACGATATTATTTATAATTTCTATTATATCAGATATTATATCCTCAGATAAAATATGCTCAACATTACTATGAAAATAATGTGTATGTAAGTCAATTACATTACCACATAAATCCAATACATGATATTGCACCTTTGCAACTAATTTTACTGTTACAGCTGTATATTTTCTAAATCCAGTTCGTATTTTATCTTCTACGTATGATTTAGTTCGTTCAATAATTGTTTGGTAATTCTTTGAAGTCTTTTGATTTATTTATAATTCCATCTTTTCTTTTTCTCGGTTGAGAAAAAATATTTTCATGAAAAGGAAATTCGTTACTACTTGGCTCCATTTATTAGCGAAAATTTTTATCAACATAATTTTTAAAGTTAACATTCTTAACATTCTTAAATCTGTGAAAGTTCTGAATATAATTCATCATTTTGTTGTAATAGTTCATTAATAAATTTATCTAATTTGATATGCCATTCTAGTTTAAAATGTCTAGTCATATATCGTTTTGGAACTCCTTTACAGCATACATCACAAGTAATTTTTTCATTTTAAAGTTTTTTACATTCATAACAGATGTAACTGATTCCATATTTTAAATTATTTGATTTAACAAAATTACAATGCGGTTTAATAATTTGACATGTGGGACATTTCTTCTCCATTTTTTATATAAAATTTTTATTAATTCATCACTCTATTTTGTATACACTCTAAAAAGAAAAGGAAATAAAGTTTATATTAAATGGCTAGGCTTTGATAATACACATAACCACTGGATAAATAAGAAGGATCTAATCACTTCGTAAGCATCCTTTGGACTTAGCGTCCCTTGGACTTGTATTATAATTGGTCTTGATTTAGAGTTTAACACTCTTTGGTCTTGATTCGGAGTTTAACACTCTTGGAATTTAGGATTTCTGTCAATATTTGAAAGGTTTTTTTTCCAATATTTTATTAATTCAGGTCAAGCACCTGAAAGGTTTAGTCCGAAGGACGCCCTTAGTTTCTTTCAATATTTTAGAAGTTCTTCTTTTTGTTGTCTTTTATGAATGATTTTGGTGTTTTTTAGCTGATTTTTGGTGCAGGAAAAATGTGAGCCAGGACATATGCTTTTGTATACTACTGAGAAACAAGATTACATACCTCAGAGGCCTCCTTCCTAAAAAGAAAGAAAGAAAAAACTACGTAGGGCAGCTCATAACGACTGTAATTTGAGACTAAGATTACCAAAACCTATGTGAGGAAAATCACCTGACGGTATGTACTCAAAATAAAAAAAATAACCCAGCGCTGGCGAGCACATACCGTCAGGTGATCTTCCTCACAGAGGTTTTTGCACCCTTCGGCGATGTCCTAGCAGGTCACTGGCACAGTGTTAATTCACTTGTACACCTGCTTAAGATGTTTTTTTTTCAATTAATATTTTTTCCATATTGGAAACATTCTTATATTTATATAAGAAAATTATTTCATTCTTTTTCATGTAAGTCAATCATTACGCTCACATTTTTTAAGTTCAGGTCCTCTCCTTCGAAAGTAAGTTTTAATTTATCAAATAGACCTATGTTATCTCTAAAACGAAAATACATTACATTCACAAGTTTGATATAAGCAGGTAATTTATTTGCAACAAATCTAAATATCGGTCATTCCACAAAATTTGAATATACGCACATATCAAGGGCTTGACCTGAATTAAGAGTGACTCCTTTCCGGTTTTCACCTTTGAATACAGTTTCTTTACCCGACTCTATAACAGCATATTGTGGAATATCAAATATTTTACCAGGATTGGTTATTATTAATTTTACAGGACTATACACTCTTGTTTCATTATTATTCTTCTCAAATTTAAATTTGTTTATATCAAAAGCTAGCGGTACTTCTTCTATGAGATTTATTCTTTCTTCTTCTATGAGATTTTTAAAGTTTTGAATAGCAAATACACCCCGGATTAGTAAACCTAGATTAATTTTACCCTGTCCTTTTTTAATAAGAGAAAGTCCTTCATTTTCAGAGTTTAACACTCTTGATTCTATTGCGTCAAATATTTTGTTCATTAATTTATCGTTTTTATCAAATTCAACACTACCCGTGTGGAAATTCATCTAAGAAAAACTGATTTGCTTTTAGCGTATTTCCAGTTTTCCTGATTGAGTTTATCTGGGTAAACGCTAAACGAAATCTAACTCTCTCGCGTAACTAAATTCACCATCTTTTGCCATAGTTTTTGGCCAGTTTTACTCTCTAGTCATAATAACGCCTAGGCTGATCTGTAGCTATCTTGATTTTCTCCATATCGCTCGATAGCGCTATCGGAGCTCAATAAATTGCACGGATTATATATTGGGTGTTGAACGGAAGCCGTTTTTTCGATCTTCATCTGTTAGCAAAAAACAGCACGAACTTTCTGTTCAATCGAATATTTATACGCAGCATAACCTTTTAATTTTGTTTCGTGTTGTGTGTTTTTTCGGTGTTTTGTAACAGCAGTTAAATATGTGATGTGATCATGGAAGACGAACGACTTTTAATTAAGAAAAAAGTTCAAAAGTATCGTGCTGTACGAGCTGATGTCGAAGCTGTAATGAGAAAGCGATCCCGATATCACCTTCGTATCAGTAAGCCGATTTTCTTTTTTACAATTTCTTTCAAAATCTGGTCATTTTATAAATATCCTTGTGTAATTATTATCAACTCAATGATTACATATATATATATATATATATACTTATTCTATAGGCAATGAAATAGATAATGTACAAACTATGCCAGAGATAATGAATCATAATGATGTAGAATATGGAACCAGCTTGTCACAAAGTGACTTGTTCGATGAAGTAGTTCAGAAAGCAGGGATAGTAGATGAGGCAGTCTCACAGAATATTAAAGAATCACAAGAAATCATAGAAAACTTAATGATTGAGGATGACGTGCAATACGATCATATTAGGACAAGGCAATCGTCAATATCTGAAGACGATGGAGAGCAAGCCGATGAAATTGACAATTTAGCAAATAATGAAGAATATGAACAAGCGAGGGTTATCGAAGCTAGAAATGAAGTACTTGATGAGATAGTGCAGATTCGAAATTGAGCGATTTTAAATAATATACAACAGAATATCCTAGATGAACTTTTAGCTATTTTGCGAAAAAGATTGCTACCAAGACTTCCAAAATCGGCGAAGACGTTTTTACAAACACAAACAGCGAAGTACAATATCCAAGAAATAGAAGCAGCAGATAATAGTATCGGAGAATTTGTATATTTTGGAATTGCAAAAGGTCTCAAAAGCTGTGTCCGTGAAAACTTGCATGAGAATAAGAAAATCTTGCTTCAAATAAACGTCGACGGTGTACCGCTGTTTAAATCGAGCACAAAGCAATTTTGGCCTATATTATGCAAAGTTTTTTTCAATCCGAATATATATGAACCATTTCCCGTTGCAATTTATTCCGGAGATGCCAAACCCATGAGTGCTGATGTCTATTTGCATGATTTTGTAGAAGAAATAAACCAATTATTTGCCGAGGGAATTATAATAAATGGGCATCGATTCGAAGTGGAAATTCATTCCTTTATTTGTGATACGCCAGCACGATCCTTTTTAAAGGGCGTTAAAGGACATGGTGGATTTTGGGCTTGTGAGAGATGTGAGATTAAAGGAGAACGCCTTAACCGTCGTACTACATATCCGGAAGTAAACTGTCCAAGAAGAACCGATCGTTCTTTTCGGTTGCAAATTTAACCAGAACATCACAAATAGTAATCGCCGCTGCTTAAAATCGAGCCTCCTGGAGACCTCATTTGCAAATTCATTTTAGACTACATGCATTTATGTTGTGTAGGTATAATGAAAAAACTCACAGAATTTTGGATATTTGGAAATAAGGCGCAAACTCGATTACAGCGACGGAATACGTTGGGATCACGACAAAAAATGGAACTTTCTAACTTAATGTTGCAGCTACGAAGATGTATACCATCCGAATTCCAGCGCAAGACCAGACGCATGAGCCACATTGCACAATGGAAAGCTAACGAGTATCGATTTCTTCTTTTGTATTGTGGTCCTGTTGTACTCAGAGGGATTCTGAACCCACGTTTGTACAAGCATTTCTTATTTCACTCAGCATGCAGAATTTTGTGCAGCAGTGAATACGCGTTTAGATATAATGCGCACTGTCGTAACCCGACCGATTTCTTAATATTAAAAGATAAAACAAGTAAAGTAGAACAGAAAAGATTGAGAAAGAGCTGACTAAAGCAAAGCATTAGAATCAGGGAAAGAGCCCAAGGAAAAGTAATTAAGAAAGAATAAAAGAGTATTAATAAAATGAAAGTAAGACACGGTCAAGTTCTCGGAAGCTGAGCAAGCAGCTGACGAGACAGCTGACGAGCGGAGCACGAGACATGCTCCAGTCAGGGACACCACACTCCTCCCTAATCAACGACCTAATTAATTACCCTTTAACACAATTAACACTAACTACTCGCACTAACTACAATTAACTACTCGCTCGCTCATATCAACAGTATCGATATACCGTACGTATCGCGCCCGACTATTATAATCGCGACTAAGTGAAAGTGTACAAGAATCTGCGAAATATATCAATTTATACCTAACGTCCGGCAGTGTCTTATTTCGAGCGTGGATCCTAATCCTTTGGGCATATAAATCCCTAAAGACCTCTTCCTTAGCGGCTAGAGGCACAACAGCACGCTAAAGTATATTTAACAAGTTTTTTTGAAGCAATGGGTATCATTTATGGGCGTCAGTCTCAAATCATGAACGCACACAATCTCATTCATTTAGTGGACGAAATAAAGCGTGCAAAATATGAATTGTACTCTGAGCGAAATCTCCGCTTTTCCTTTTGAAAGCCTTCTTGGCAGAATTAAATCGCTGCTTCGAAATGCTAATCGTCCATTGGCACAAGTATGCAGACGATTGCACGAGCTGGCATCTGTATCGAAGAAGGCATCGATTATCACAACTATTCAAATTCTTAAGATAAAAACAAGCCAGAACCACAACAGATTTGACGTAAAGAGACTCATGTACAAAGGCTTCATATTGACAACTAAATTTCCAAATAATCTAGTAATTCTCGAGAATGGTGTATTGCTTGTAGTGACGAAAATTACATGCTCGCGAATAGATCAACAGAACGTTCAGATTGAAGGAAATCAATGGGAAATAAAACGCTTCATTTTCATGTATTCTACGAAGTCAGAAGACTTAAAAATGTGGCAACTTGTGAGCTCACCATCCAGGCAAATAATACAATGCGATATAAGTAGAATCGAACGCAAGATGGTACAACTGGAAGTAAAAAGCAATCGACCATGCAGAGAGACTCGAATTTTCGCGATTTCATTTTTGCACGACTAAAAAATAATAATGAAGAACTTCTGAAAAATAAAAAAATATTTCACCGAATAAAAGATCTAAAATTTGGCAAAAATTTTTCTGGACAGAGATGAATTGATGTATATTTTCTGAAAAATCAAAAACGGGTAATTACCGTGAAAGGTAAAAAGACTTTGATTTTAAGTGCATAACCATAAGCATAAGGAAATTGATTGGTCCATAAGCATAAGCATGTGCTTATGGACCAATCAATTTCCTTATGCTTATGGTTATGCGTTTGTCAAAAGTCTGTGCTCGGGCCCTAATAAGTGATGCGCTCCTTAGTTACGAGTGTTTGGCGATGCGTTGCTAAGACGCGAGCAGTAAGAGGAGAGCAATAGGATAAGAGTTCCGGTCATAGTATATAGTTTTATAATTTTGTGACATCTGTAGGACGAAAGAAATTGTGGTAAGTACAAAAAATTAAATCAATATGAGCATGTGTAACCATTATTCGTTATAGTTTCATTTTGATAAATGTATCGAATTTTCCGATCCGATTCACGAAATATATAATTTCTCTTTCAGATAATGACTGAGAAAGTTTATTTATATCAGCTCATAGAATTTGTTGCTGAAAAGACGGAAGGTGGAAAAAAAAAGATTGACTGTGTCCCAACAACGTGGGTTGAATTTGACGTGCTTGTTGAACAATGTTATGCAAAATTTATGCTCCCACGTTATACAGCAGAACGAAAGAGACTATTGAAAAAAATGATTGTCGATGCTGTGGATCCTTTATACGATTGGCCCCGATATTCGGATATTATTCGTGGTGGTGCAGGTACATATAATATTTTACTAAATTCATATTGAAGTCATTTCAGCTTAAGGGGGGAAACCAGTGTAACGGCTGAAAAAAAGACTACTTTTAAGGATTTTTTTTCTAGTAAATAATTGTTTTTTTTTCAAATCGCGTTATTAACATCACAAAGTACATAATTTGAACTATCTTTTGTAAAATTTTTGTTAAAAAATATTAATATTTATAACTACAATAGCCAATAGTGTGGGCCGCTCAAAAAGAAACGGGCGCGCGCGTAGCGGGCCAACGAAAACTCCAAAACAAAAAGAACAAGGATTTTCTTAAAATATAAGACAATAGTTTCAGTTGCACGTATGGATTTAAAAAAAAATTATTTGTTACAAAATGGCGGACTTTTGAAGAAAAAAATTCCTAAATCGGTGAGACATTGACCTCTGGTTTTTAACATTACAAAAAAACAAATTATTCAATCGAAAATTCCATACGTGCAACTGAACTATTGTCACATATGTGCTATTGTCTTATATTTTAAGAAAATCCTTCTTCTTTTTTGTTTTGGAGCTTTCGTTGCCCCGCTACGCGTGCGCCCGTTTTTTTTTAAGGTGGCTTACACTATTGGCTATTGTAGCTATAAATATTAATATTTTTTAACGAAAATTTCACAAAAGGTAGTTCAAATTATGTACTTTGTGATGTTAATAACGCGATTTGGAAAAAAAACAATTATTTACCAGAAAAAAAATCCTTAAAAATAGCCTTTTTTTAGCCGTTACACTGGTTTCCCTCCTTAACTGGAAAATAAAAAAATAATTTAAAAATACATCTCAAACAATCACAAGTCATTATGATCATTATGATAAATCATGAAAGTTTCTTCTCTTCACTGTCTCTATTTTATTGACTGACTTATTCGACAGGATTCTGATCTAGTGTCAGCTTTTGACCAATTGTGGCTAAATTGAGAATATAGTAGCTAAAGTTCACTGAATTTGTGTCTAATACAAACTTTTTAAAATCCATATTTTTCCATTTATCAATTTCAAATGCTGTATCTGTGTAGCAACGTATAAGGATGCAGCACAGCGATTAGAGCATCTGACTGTCGAAGAATACGCATACACGACTGGATGTGACGAACCCCAACAGATAGCTAAAAAAATTACTAAATCTTTCGCAGTTCAAGCTGAGAGAAAGAAGAAAGAAATTCTTGATGTTATGGCTGTGCCAACTTTCCAGATGAATTCCAGTAATTTGAGTCTCTTAATGGAAAAAATATTTTTTGCATATTTTTTTACAGTTTAAGAGGATGCCGGATTACCGACAGAATGCGAATATTAGTAGGATTGCAAAATCTTTTTGTTGATTAAAGATATCAAAAAATCCTTTTCCACAATTAAGGTACACATAATAACGGAGTGCGGAGTTTAACATTTCATATGAAAAGTTAAAAAAAATGAGAAAATTACAGTTTTGTTATCGGCTTCTGCCGTCACATTTACTTAATATAACAAATTTGTAATCTGTACGTGCCTAATCAGTAAACCCCGCACTCGGCATTTCATCAAAGAGTATAAGTGAACTTAGAAAAGTGAGTTTAGAAGCTTTAGAAAAAAGATTTTACGATCCTACACTTTCGTGCATATTTGTGTGTGCGAGATCGAGGCTCAAGAGTAAAACAGAGCAGTAGATTAGTTGCGTGATGTCGCGATAGACGGAGCTGCAATCTTACATGACAAGGACAGACATAATCGTACTATCTTTGTCTCTTTCATGCGTGTGAGAGTAATATATATGTACGCACTAACATTATTGTAGTATTTTTTCTCTCTCGATCATACGCTCCGTCTCTTTCTAATCGCTCGCTCACTATATACTACGTATCGCTTCGCTTCATCCTCCTCGCATATTCACTTATACGTTCACTCGCGCTTCTCTCTCTCTCTCTCTCTTTCTTTCTTTCTGCTCGTTCATTATTGTATTCTTTTATTTCTATTATTATATTCTTTTATTTGTTCAACTTTTATTCTTTCTATTCTCGTCTCCCTACATAAAAATAAATAAATTTATTTATTTATGTTTATTTGATACATCATAAATGAGTTACACAATAAATTATTTTCTTTTTCTATTTAACTATAGTTAAATACAACACATGTACATACAAAAATACACATAATTAAATACTTTTTTTATTTATGACATACACAATATCTCATTTATGTTCTATAAAATAAAGATGAGTAAATTAATGTATTATTATGTAGGAAGACGAGAATAGAAAGAATAAAAATCGAACAAACAAAAGAATACAATAATGGGGATGAAAGAATACAATAAAGAACGAGCAGAGAAAAAGAGAGAGATAGAGATAGAGAGATAGAGAGATAGAGAGAGAGATAGATAGATAGATAGATAGATAGATAGATAAATAGATAGATAGATAGATAGATAGAGACAGACAGGGACAGAGAGAGAGAGAGAGAGAGAGAGAGCAGCGTGAATGAACGTGTAAACGAATGTGCGAGGAGCATGATATATATATATATATACAGGGTGAGTCATTTTAATCAACGCACGCAAATATCTCGTAAAGTAAGCAAGATGGAAAAAAATGTCTTATACAAAAGTTGTAGGGTTCAGAGGGGGACACATGATGAAAATATGGACTTGACCTTGAGTGACCTTTTCAAGGCCAAGTCAATGTGATTGTTATTTTCTTAAATGGAACCCCCCCTTTTTTTATTGCATACTCTTATAGCTTATCTCGAAAGCTTTCCAAAACACTATAATAAAGTATTTTTTTATTAAGTACTTTTTGAGTTATTTTATATTTTAATCTGACATATTTTGATATAAAAATTAAAATATTTCGTAAAATATTTAGTTTTCGATAATCTTACCGTAATACTTTTATGTTCAGAATAATGAGACAAATCAATTAGTGTAAAGAGAAAAACAAATAATTGTTTAAAAAAATACATTGTAATAAATTACATACTTTTTCTTAAAAACAATTTTTTTTTATACTAATTGATTTGTCCCATTATTCTGAACATAAAAGTATTACGGTAAGATTATCAAAAACTAAATATTTTACGAGATATT
Organism: Formica aserva; assembly: GCA_037039905.1. Lineage (NCBI taxonomy): Eukaryota > Metazoa > Arthropoda > Insecta > Hymenoptera > Formicidae > Formica > Formica aserva. Next base: position 6,150 of record JAXRKO010000839.1, on the reverse strand, counting down.
TCAGCCGAGAGAGCCAAAATTACAAACAAATGAGAATAACAACGTTCAATTTTAAATAATCATCGCAAACAACAACCGGCGCAATCTTTTGTGACAAACACGTAGAAACTTCTAGAACACAAAAAGGACGTTTGTATAAAAGCTCTCTCGGGGAATCGCCGGGCGCACTCGATCCGATATTTTTGACGAGACAGTGTGTGAATTTTGTACGTAGACGTTCGCTAGCAAAAGTTAAAGTAGCTCGCTTTTCCTTTGTTAACCATCGCTTGTGGTTCGCGAAATCTCGCGTCTTCGAGAATATTTGTAGCTCGCGAATATTCGTTACGAAATTCTATCCGTTGCTCGCGGGTTATTCCGTCGCTCGCGGAATCGCTCCGTTTATACCGTCGCTTGCGGTATTCGATATATCCGTCGCTAGCGGAGATTATCGTTGCGCTCCCGGTCGCTCGCCGGAGCCAGACACGGTAAAGATTAGCATAAATCTGAGCAACAAAGAACGTGTTAACTATTTATTGTTTTAAAATAAATTGACTGCGTTTTACAAAATCACTTCCGTGTCCATTTCGCACTCTCAACGCGCTCCCGCGTTCACTCGCGCACATTTTTGGTCCTTCGAGCCGGATTCCTCGCAACCGGCATCCGCGTCGCGTGTGGTGAACCACTTGGTGAGCCTCTCCTGTGCTTTCCGGAGAAGAAGCGAGCCTAGAAGAGATCCCTCGCTGTAGTGACCTGAAAGGGACATGGAAGAATTAATTCTAACTCAGCACGAGTTTTGCAGTCGTATCGCCCGCACGTACGACAATTTAAAGAAGGCAGGACATTCAAAAATTAATAAGGGGCTTGTGGCAACCACGCTCAAGCTTCTGGACGCTAAATGGACGAAGTTCGAGGAACAACACGAACTGCTATTCACCGAGTATGGACCGGAAGTCAGGAAACATGAGTACGGGACAAAGGACTTTCTCGGTCAAGTAGAGGAGGTCTATGTGATCCAGCGCGCTGCTGTCCTTGAGATGGAAGAAGCTCTCGCTCAGCCAGCTTCCCCGAAGACTGGATCGAGGCTCTCTGGAGACGAGCTTCGAACGGCATCCCGTACGACTCTCCCGCGAATCCAGCTTCCCAGCTTCTCCGGGAGATACGAGGACTGGCCGGCGTTCCGTGACTTGTTCCAGTCCATCATCGGCAAGGACTCTTCAATCGCTCAGGTAGAGAAGATGCACTACCTGAAGACCTGTCTAAAAGGTGAGGCAGAGTCATTAATTCGTAATATCTCCACAACGGGAGACAATTATGAAAGTGCGTGGGAAATGCTACAATCGTATTACGAGAACAAACGTTTGTTAGTGCGCGCTTACCTCTCGAATTTCCTCTCGCTCCAAAGGATGAAGAGCGAATCGCCAGGCGACCTTCGAAACATATTCCATTGCCTGATGTCGACCGTCAGCTCGCTGGAAAATATCGGCCGGCCGATCGATTGTAGCGAGGACCTCTTCGTCTATCTAGCGGTCGAACTTCTCGACCCGCGTTTGCGTCGCGAGTGGGAGAGCTTCATAAGCGACACCAAGGAGCCTCCATCGTTCGACACCCTCGAGCTCTTCCTTGACAGGCGCCTGCACACCTTGGAATCGATGCAGCCGATCAGAGCCGATGGTGCCGCGAGCAAGCAGGAGAACAGCTTGCCCAGCAGTCGTTGTGCTCTGTGCCATCAAGATCATTTCGTGATGCTCTGCGAGGAGTACCGAAGGAAGACGGGCCTAGAGCGGAAGCAACTTATCGAAGCCAGGCAGCTATGCCTGAACCTGGGCCGGCACCAGGTAGACGAATGCGCTTCCAAGAAGACGTGTTCAGTGTGTGACGCGCGTCACCACTCATCGCTGCACGAGGCCTATCGCGAAAGCGCGGTCGCCACTTCATCGCACGTCGCACAGGGAGCAGGCGAGCGGGCAGCTTCCGTGCTCCTCGCGACGGCTCGCGTTCTCGTAGCTGATAGGTACGGGGTAGACCACAACGTTCGTGCATTCGTCGATCAGGGCTCGGAGTCGACGGAGATCTCCGAGCGCCTCGCGCAGAAACTTAGACTGCCGCGCTCACCGATCTCCGTTAGTGTCTTCGGGGTTGGTGGGCAAAAGTCCAGCACGGCCAAGAGTCGCGTCACGCTCTCACTGTCGCCTCGAACTGGAGGAGCAGCGACGTCTGTCAACGCGTTCGTGCTTCCGCGGCTCACAGTCTACGCTGGCGGCGTAGATCCCGGAGCACGAACTTGGCCGCATGTGGAGGGACTGGAGCTGGCCGATCCAGAATATCGCGCCTCAGACCCGGTCGACATCCTCCTCGGAGCCGACGTGCACGCTGCCATTATCCGCCAAGGACTTCGCAAGGGAGGACACCGCGAACCGGTGGCACAACACACAACACTCGGGTGGCTCCTATCTGGAGCTCTCGACGAGGCTACCTTCAAGCAACGGGCCCACACCCACCAGTGCCGAATCGTGGAGAGGCGCGCGGAACCCGGGACCCGCTTCAGGAAGCCGAGAGCTCGAGCTGCTGAGCGACATTCTCATAAGCTTAATTCTTTTCAGAAAGGCACAAGGTATCCACCAAGGTCAGCCCGAATCCGCCCTCTTCGCCTTTGCAAGACGCCAGATCATCTTGCCCGGAGATCACTCAGACATCACTCAGTTCACCGCCGAGGCTGGTCATCGCCGGATTTTGCGCGGAAAGCTGAAGTTGGGAGCCATCCGCCAGGTGTACGGGATCCGGCGCGGTCGCGCGTTCGGCGAAGGTTGCGGTCGGCACCTATCGATGTGTCCGCTATGGCGGGCGGCACCCCCGCAGCCTCTCCAGGAGGACGTTCCGCGGCCTCAGATGACGCCAGCCCGGCCGGTTTTCAAGAGAGATGTCGAACTCGCATGACCGTCAAGGCTGCGAGCTCTCAAAGGGCAAGGACCTCGAGCGACGCAGGCCTTCCGGATCGACTTCATCCGTCGCCGCCACCGCGTCGTACTCGAGCGACGCCGGACAACACACGTCCTCTTCCTCGCCACGCCTCAGCGCTTCATACCTTCTCGGCGGCGTCCTTCACCGAGGAAGCCACGACGCGATCATCTCGGAAGCAGCGCCAACAGAAGTCCTCGGCAGGGGCCCGCGTGTCCTGCGAAGCGAGACCACTTCGCCGAAGAAGTGGCCTCTCGCGAGAATCGTGCGCTCGCATCCCGGCGAAGACGGGATTGCTCGCGTCGTCGCCGTGCATACCGCGACCTCGAGCTTCACGCGATCGGTCTCCAAATTCATCCTCTTCCCGGTCAGCACGGCCCCGGATGACACCGACTTTACACCACTATACACTTACACAAGACACGACACTCCACTTCACAATTACACACTCACTACACAACATACCGGACATCACCTACAGCATTACACACGCGCGATACTACGCCGATTAACATAACTGAAAATTAAGAATGGAACGCGCATTCCATCGCGCCGTACCGCACCCCGTCGGCCGCTCGCCTTAGCGTCACGCTCGCGCCGCGTGACCACGAACGGACCAATCAGCCGCATATGACAGGTCCACGGTAAGACGGGCAGCACCGCGGTTAATTTTGTATGTTGCATCATACAAGGCGGGCGGAATGATCGAAATCGAACTAACGGTAATAATACAACAGCAATTATTATAACGAGCGTGATAATAAAGCGCGGCTTAATCACGCTCAAAAGTTGGCGCGCTGGCGGACATCTCGCGCGGCGCCCGGCTCGCCGCGAATCAGAGCGCGCGTAAACAGCTGCGCTCCGCAAATCGCGCCAGGCCAGCGGCATCGCTCGTGTCATTCGAAGCGGGCCACGCAGCGGTCACCCGAGAGAGCCAAAATTACAAACAAATGAGAATAACAACGTTCAATTTTAAATAATCATCGCAAACAACAACCGGCGCGATCTTTTGTGACAAATACGTAGAAACTTCTAGAACACAAAAAGGACGTTTGTATAAAAGCTCTCTCGGGGAACCGCCGGGCGCACTCGATCCGATATTTTTGACGAGACAGTGTGTGAATTTTGTACGTAGACGTTCGCTAGCAAAAGTTAAAGTAGCTCGCTTTTCCTTTGTTAACCATCGCTTGTGGTTCGCGAAATCTCGCGTCTTCGAGAATATTTGTAGCTCGCGAATATTCGTTACGAAATTCTATCCGTTGCTCGCGGGTTATTCCGTCGCTCGCGGAATCGCTCCGTTTATACCGTCGCTTGCGGTATTCGATATATCCGTCGCTAGCGGAGATTATCGTTGCGCTCCCGGTCACTCGCCGGAGCCAGACACGGTTAAGATTAGCATAAATCTGAGCAACAAAGAACGTGTTAACTATTTATTGTTTTAAAATAAATTGACTGCGTTTTACAAAATCACTTTCGTGTCCATTTCGCACTCTCAACGCGCTCCCGCGTTCACTCGCGCACATAAATGAAAAAAGAAAATTTGATATATTTTATTCTATATGTTATCAAACATTTGCATATTTATATAAGCTTGGCTACATTTATAGAAAACAAACTTTAAACAAATAAATAATAAAAAAAAAATTGATTAAAAAAAGAAATGAAATTAATTAAATGTTATATTTCGATTAATTCAGGATAGGAAGGAAAGAAGTTTATAAATTAAATATATTAAATTTTAAGTACGAACTATATTTATTTTATATATGTGTGTTTTTTACATTGTGTGCGTGTGTGTATGTGTATGCGTGTGCGAGTGTGTATGTATTAAAACTTATTAAAACTAATTGCTTACAACTAAACTAATAACTATGACCTATAACTATAGCATAAGAAAAAAAAGTTAAATTCAAAAAATACATAAAATAAAAATAAAAATTTGAAGATAACTAAACAAAAATAAAATATTATCAAATAAAATAAAATAACATAAGATCATAAAATAAAATCATAAAATAAAATATAAATTTAAAGAAAACGCATATATCCGGATGGTGCGGATGGCACAGGTACGTATCCGGATGGTACGGACGACGCGGGGACATAATTAGGTCCAGGCGGCGCAGGCACATATCCGGATGTCGCAGGCATATATGCGGGTGGCGCAGGCACATATCCGGATGGCACAGGCACATATCCGGATGGCACAGGCGGCGCAGGCACGTATCCGGACGATGCAGGCGTCGCGGGCATGTATCCGAATGGTGCAGGCGTCGTGGGCATGTACCCGAATGGTGCAGGCTGCGCAGGCACGTATCCGGATGTCACAGGCACATATCCGGATGGCACAGGTGGCGCAGGCACGTATCCGGATGATGCAGGCGTCGCAGGCACATATCCGGATGACAGGGGTGCCGACATGTACCCTGTTGGCGTTGGCGGCATGCCGGCGTTTTTCTGCCTTCGCCTCTCGCGGAAGACCGCCCGCCGCACCGCATTACTAATGCGCTGGAAAAAAAATTAAAATATTAATGTTTTTACACACACACACACATTCGCACTTATATGTATAGTATATGTATGTATATTACATATGAAAGAAATACATTCTGTATATATATCTATGCTCACGCATATTTTATACATATACGAACACCATACACATGTAATATACATACATATATTATACATATAAGTGTGAATGTGTGTATATGTGTGTGCGTGTTACAATGCGACTTTTTTGAAAGTTGGAATATCGTCTCTCATCTTCCAGTCTAAAATCATTTGTGAAATGGTAATAGGCGCGTGATTCAATATATTATATCATTTGCAAATCACACATATAAATTGCAAATAATGTAGTAGTACATTGAAGCACATGCCAGTTACTGCTTCACCGTAAATGATTTTAAAACTGGAATATAAGAAATGATATTTCTGCTTTAAAAAAGATCGCGCATTATAACACATTGTAACATACACATACACACATATATTTACATATACATATTTACACACACACACACACACGTATTTATTAAAAAATTTTATAATAAAACTAACCTTTTGTACATTTGGTCCTCTGGACCGATTCGGGCCCGTCGGCATCCGCCTGTTCTCCGCTAGCGGCGACGTCGCCACGGTCAACCGCCTCCTCGGGTCCGCCGCTAGCGGTGACGTTGCCGTGGTCATCCTGGCCCTTGATGCAGTGTAGCC
>JAXRKO010000838.1:0-27109 GCA_037039905.1 Formica aserva | reverse complement strand
AAATTGAGGAACAACGCTTCTCGGCACACAGAGCTAAGATCGCTATTTACGCAAGTTTCCGTCGTTCGGAACGAATTAGTTACGTGCCTGTAAGCGAGATTTGCCGAAAATTTTCATAACACATCAAGGAAATTGAGGAACAACGCTTCTCGGCACACAGAGCTAAGATCGCTATTTACGCAAGTTTTCTTCGTTCGGAACGACTTAGTTACGTGCCTGTAAGCAAGATTTGCCGAAAATTTTCATAACACATCAAGGAAATTGAGGAACAACGCTTCTCGGCACACAGAGCTAAGATCGCTATGTACGCAAGTTTCTTCGTTCGGAACGACTTAGTTACGTACCTGTGAGTGAGATATACCGAAAGTATTCATAACACATCAAGAAAATTGAAGAACAACGATTCTCGGCTTACAAAGCTAAGATAGAAGTGTACGCAAGTTTCCTTCGTTCGTAACGACTTAGTTACGTGCTTGTAAGCGAGATTTGCTGAAAATTTTCATAACACTTCAAGGAAATTGAGGAACAACGCTTCTCGGCACACAGAGCTAAGATCGCTATGTACGCAAGTTTACTTCGTTCGGAACGACTTAGTTACGTACCTGTAAGTGAGATATACCGAAAGTTTTCATAACACATCAAGGAAATTGAGGAACAACGCATCTCGGCACACAGAGCTAAGATCGCTATGTACGCAAGTTTCCTTCGTTCGGAACGACTTAGTTACGTACCTGTAAGTGAGATATACCGAAAGATTTCATAACACAACAAGGATATTGAGGAAAAACGCTTCTCGGCACACAGAGCTAAGATCGCTATGTACGCATGTTTCCTTCGTTCGGAACGACTTAGTTACGTACCTGTGAGTGAGATATACCGAAAGTTTTCATAACACATCAAGGAAATTGTGGAACAACGCTTCTCGGCTCACAGAGCTAAGATCGCTATGTACGCAAGTTTTCTTCGTTCGGAACGACTTATTTACGTACCTGTAAGTGAGATATACCGAAAGATTTCATAACACATCAAGGAAATTGAGGAACAACGTATCTCGGCACACAGAGCTAAGATCGCTATGTACGCAAGTTTCCTTCGTTCGGAACGACTTAGTTACGTACCTGTAAGTGAGATATACCGAAAGTTTTCATAACACATCAAGGAAATTGAGGAACAACGCATCTCGGCACACAGAGCTAAGATCGCTATGTACGCAAGTTTCCTTCGTTCGGAACGACTTAGTTACGTACCTGTAAGTGAGATATACCGAAAGATTTCATAACACATCAAGGATATTGAGGAACAACGCTTCTCGGCACACAGAGCTAAGATCGCTATGTACGCAAGTTTCCTTCGTTCGGAACGACTTAGTTACGTACCTGTGAGTGAGATATACCGAAAGTTTTCATAACACATCAAGGAAATTGAGGAACAACGATTTTCGGCACACAGAGCTAAGATCGCTATGTACGCAAGTTTCCTTCGTTCGGAACGACTTAGTTACGTACCTGTAAGTGAGATATACCGAAAGTTTTCATAACACATCAAGGAAATTGAGGAACAACGCTTCTCGGCACACAGAGCTAAGATCGCTATGTACGCATGTTTCCTTCGTTCGGAACGACTTAGTTACGTACCTGTGAGTGAGATATACCGAAAGTTTTTATAACACATCAAGAAAATTGAGGAACAACGCTTCTCGGCTTACAAAGCTAAGATGGAAGTGTACGCAAGTTTCCTTCGTTCGGAACGACTTAGTTACGTGCCTGTAAGTGAGATTTGCCGAAAATTTTCATAACACATCAAGGAAATTGAGGAACAACGCTTCTCGGCACACAGAGCTAAGATCGCTATGTACGCAAGTTTCCTTCGTTCGGAACGACTTAGTTACGTACCTGTAAGTGAGATATACCGAAAGTTTTCATAACACATCAAGGAAATTGAGGAACAACGCATCTCGGCACACAGAGCTAAGATCGCTATGTACGCAAGTTTCCTTCGTTCGGAACGACTTAGTTACGTACCTGTAAGTGAGATATACCGAAAGATTTCATAACACATCAAGGATATTGAGGAAAAACGCTTCTCGGCACACAGAGCTAAGATCGCTATGTACGCATGTTTCCTTCGTTCGGAACGACTTAGTTACGTACCTGTGAGTGAGATATACCGAAAGTTTTCATAACACATCAAGGAAATTGAGGAAAAACGCTTCTCGGCACACAGAGCTAAGATCGCTATGTACGCATGTTTCCTTCGTTCGGAACGACATAGTTACGTACCTGTGAGTGAGATATACCGAAAGTTTTTATAACACATCAAGAAAATTGAGGAACAACGCTTCTCGGCACCCAGAGCTAAGATCGCTATTTACGCAAGTTTCCGTCGTTCGGAACGAATTAGTTACGTGCCTGTAAGCAAAATTTGCCGAAAATTTTCATAACACATCAAGGAAATTGAGGATCAACGCTTCTAGGCACACAGAGCTAAGATCGCTATTTACGCAAGTTTTCGTCGTTCGGAACGAATTAGTTACGTGCCTGTAAGCAAAATTTGCCGAAAATTTTCATAACACATCAAGGAAATTGAGGAACAACGCTTCTCGGCACACAGAGCTAAGATCGCTATTTACGCAAGTTTCTTCGTTCGGAACGACTTAGTTACGTACCTGTGAGTGAGATATACCGAAAGTATTCATAACACATCAAGAAAATTGAAGAACAACGATTCTCGGCTTACAAAGCTAAGATAGAAGTGTACGCAAGTTTCCTTCGTTCGTAACGACTTAGTTACGTGCTTGTAAGCGAGATTTGCTGAAAATTTTCATAACACTTCAAGGAAATTGAGGAACAACGCTTCTCGGCACACAGAGCTAAGATCGCTATTTACGCAAGTTTACTTCGTTCGGAACGACTTAGTTACGTGCCTGTAAGCGAGATTTGCCGAAAATTTTCATAACACATCAAGGAAATTGAGGAACAACGCTTCTCGGCACACAGAGCTAAGATCGCTATATACGCAAGTTTCCTTCGTTCGGAACGACTTAGTTACGTATCTGTAAGTGAGATATACCGAAAGTTTTCATAACAGATCAAGGAAATTGTCACGATCTGGGTTTCGCAATTCTGGTATTACGATGGTTTAAATCTCATCGCCAAAATTGCTACATCCAGTGACCTTTCTTCTCGAGTTCTACCTCGGTGAACAAGAGAAAGGTGCTCTCTATTTCTTTTATGGGCAACCTGCTTACATCGGCTATACCCAGGGATGCCGAGAGCTGGATCTTTATCAATTTCAAAGAGAGGAAGTGTGAATGGACACGGGTATACAAATGATTGATTTATTCAGAATATATATGTATTATATATTATTTATTCAATAAACAGGATTATACAAGATATAGAATATATGAGATGGGTTTTTCTTGTAGAAAAATATACCTTATAAAAATATGTCATCCAAGAGTAGATTAATTCACCAAGTTCTGTGTACTGTCTGAAAAGCTATTGTAATATTGCTATAGAGAAAAAGGAATTGATCTAACTTAAAATGAATAGTATATAAGATTGTTGAGGTTGTAATAAAGATGAATGAAATTATACGGGATAAATTATAAGAACTCGATTTAGATTATAAAATTCTCAGGTAATATTTTAGAAGACTACTATCATTCAGGAGGCAGTTAATCTCTGTATCGACACCAATATAGTGGAATACGCAAGCACTGTTAGGCAGTGGAAGCTCTATTATCGACACCCGTTGGGTGGAATTGTCGGCTGCAGGAGCTTACTCTGCAATTGTCACCTTATTACTGCTCAGGTGAAAGGCCGTACAACAGAACTCCAACATATTGTACGGGATGCCGGATTACAGCGTCGCTCAGCTACGGGGAGACCGAGGACCCACGGTATCCACACTGACGCTCAGCGTATAATAATGTATAGCGTACAGAGGGTCTTTATTATAGATTCTTTTAATTCTTGCTTTATTCACAAAATTCAATTTATAGTTAAAGAACTCAGGATTGGATATGAATACGAGAATGTGGTTGACTGAATTACAAAATTCACTGTCACTTGGTGTGGCGAAATATTCTGTATCGACGCTATACTAGCGGAATGTGTGAAACTCTGTTAAGCAGTGTTCCCTGTATCGACACCTTAAGGTGGAGTGGCACGCTGCAGGCGTTACTCAGCCTTCGACACCTATTTCGCTTAGGTGGAATAGCGGCTCACAGGAGTCACACACAGATACCTTGTGACAGGATAAAAGGAGAATTTGCGTAATGTTTTACTAAATTTATAAGATCACTGTCATTTGGTGTGGTGAAATATTCTGTATCAACGCTTTAATTGCGGAATGCGTAAAACTCTGTTAAGCAGTGTTACCTGTATCGACACCTTACGGTGGAGTGGCACGCTGCAGGAGTTACTCTGCCTTCAACACCTATTTTGCTTGGGCGGAATAGCGGCACACAGGAATTACGCACAGATACCTTATGACACGATATGTCTATACAGACTATTGATTTTTATATAATTTAATTTGCACGATTAAAAGAAAATGAAATAGAAAAAGAAAGGAGTAGGGAATCGAGGATAATGGAATAAACTGTAAGGTAGGTAATGTAAGTAAGTTACGTCGAGGGTAGAGAAAGAATTGAATATTTTGTCATATGTGGTAGCTATTATGCAAGATATTATTTAAGTGAAATATTGAAAGAATAAAATAAGGTTTCAATTGTTCAAATCACTCGCGACAATTCTCTTGAGGAATTGTTAATAATAAATAAGTATCATAAGACTCGGTGAAATAGTTTCTATCTCCAAATAATTCAGATGCAGAATTATTATACTCACTTTAATAGTTAAGATTTAAAAACGGAAGAGAAGTTAGATTAAATATGGCAAAACGCTGTATGTTAAGAAGTTAAAGTTAAATATTTCGAACTTACGTGTATTTTCTACGAGGAGTTGAATTTCTTGTCTCGAGGAATGTTGATCCAGAATAATTTGAAGTCCCGAATATTTTAAAGTATTTTATTCGAAAAAAGAACTTTGTTAAATTACAATGTTTAAAGTGATATACTTAAACTTCTTGAAACGTCGACAGAATGCCAGGCAGACGCTGGATGGTGAATGCTCTCCTGCCGAGAGCTCCTTACTGCTTGAAGAACGGTGGGCGATTGCGCCGATTGGCATGCGGTCGCTCCTTATATACTGTTAGAGTGTTGGCCGAGGGGTGTGGAAATGCGTAGTTCCATGAAGCGGCGACAAAGAGATGCCTTGGCCTTCGGGCAATTCTTGGTACTGCACGCAGGTGACTTCAAACGAATGCCGCCTTAGACGCTTAGCCTTGAACGTCTAACAGAGATAATTTCTTAGAAATTATCGATCGCCTCGAGCATTATAATTTCTTTTATAATAATTCTTTTATAACTTCCATATTCTTTTTGTAATAGCAAGAGATTCGTTAATAATTTCATAATTCTCTTTGCATATTCCTATGCAGAATTTTATACTCTTTTAATAAAAATTATCAGAAAGCAGAAATTACTTAAGTATTGGGCTCTTTTGCTATTACAATTACATTCGTGTTAGTCGCAGACTTTTGCATACACCTTTTACATATTGAAATTCGTAGAATTTATCGATCCGTTTGAGCATACCATTATTCCAGAATTTCTTTTATAACGCTCGATTCTTTTTACAACAACAAGAGAACCGTTAAAGTTATTGATATATATATATATATATATATATATATATATATATATATATATATGTATCGATTCAGCATTTTCCGTACTATATGTGAAAATTATTGGGCATTAATTTTAACTTTAATATTTGGTTCTTTTGCCATTATAATTACAATGATGCATGAATGAATAATTTTATATTAGAGCTTATACCGTGCGTGAAATACCAAACGGATTTATAATTTTTATATTCCTTTTGCAATAACAATAGAACGATTGAATTTATTAAGGATGCATATATATGTCCTTATTCAGTTTTTTATATATTATACGATAAAATTGTTATAGTTAAATAATTATTTTATTTTCATATTCTTTTGTTATTGCAATTATATTTATTCTTGAAACTTATAAGGGGTGGCAAATTATGTTGAGTTCTTGTAGTATAAGAGAGTTCTAATAATTAATAAAATTTTGTACCTTATACAATGTGTGAAATTATTATGCAACTGTAAGTTGACCAATATATATATATATATATATATATATATATATATATAGGGTGGGACTAAAATATTAATAAAAATAAAACTGTTATGAGGCATTATTATAATAATGCTATGTAATAGATACAAGGTGGCAAATAAATAAGATAGATTTTTTATATAGAGTGTAAAATAATTATAGATTGGCCTTTCTTATGATTGCAGTAACAATTAAATAAATGAGAGTTGTGTATTAATTGTTCGCATATATATATGGGGTCAAATATTTCTAGTTCCTTCTTGGGTATAATAAAATTCATTTATAATAATAAAAGAGAAACCTCGACTGGTAGTATTTCTCATTGCAACAATAAAGGGCAAAATAATTATTTAAAAGATTAAATAATTATTTATATAATATACTTTTGATCAATAATATAAAAATGGATATAGGTGTATATTCATGTGTGCATAAATGAATAACCGTTAGTGAAATTGTTAATGATTCAACATTAACAAGTTCATTATTGCATTGAGAATTTTTAGGTTATGTCAAGATTTTAGATCATTATTAGTTTCCTAGATATATATAAAAATAGGTTATCATCTCCGATCTTGATGAAACTTTGGCGCTACGCGTTTCGGACACAAATAAGGTTTTTGGCCGCCATTTTGTTTTTTCATATACTTGAGCTTTTCGAGTCGAAACTACCTTAGATGGTCTTAAAACATAAAAAATAAAGTCCACACAAAGTTTCAGACGAATCGGAGCAATTCGAAAATTGATGCCATTTTGCTTTTACTGGAAGGTCGTAGGATCATGAGAGTAGGCTCATTCGATGCGGGCTAGTTCATAGATCATTACTTCTAAGTTACAGGTTGATCGGAACACGCATGCGCAAATTAGAGCAAAAAGAAACTTTAGACTAGTCCGCCATTTTGTTTTTACTGCTTCGTCGTAGCGATATGAGACTGATTTCGTTTGACTTGACTAAAAGAGGGGATTATATGACATAACCCTCGTTTTTCTAAATTCAAAATTTGAATATGTACTAATTTTGGGTTTTTCTATTTTTTATCGTAGAACCTTGAAATTTTATAGACATATAATAGACGCTATAATAAATGTCCTCATTGAGTTTGAATTTTATTGGAATAGTAATTTCTTAGTTATTGAGATCCTTACCCTTGGTAAATTTATGATTGGGTTGAAATATTTAAATTAGTATGGTATATGCCTAATTTGAAGGTTCTGTGACGTCCCTTTCGATTTTGTAGTGTATCCGCACGATATAAATATAATGAATCATTATTGGTTAAATTATTGATTATTTATTATAATAAGGCATGTGATGGTTTTTTAGGCGAGGAGAATAGTAGTAGAAAAATAGTGGGTTAGTATAGAAGGGTTATTATAACATTAATTATGTATTTAGGAATAGGCTCATTTGATTGGTTACGCCATTTTGTCATGACCGATTGGGGATTGTAAGAGGATAGAATATATGCAAGCAGGATAATTAGTAAATTATATATGCAAGATGGATGCGGTGTTTTTAATTAGGTTACTTAGGAACTAGATGACTCTTTTGCACGGCGGCCATCTTGTTGAATCTTAAGGCTATATCATGGGATGTTGAAACTCTATAATTATGTTAGGAGTTTCTCAAGCATTTAACTGAAATTAGATTTAATTAAGAATTTCAGGATTTCATGTGATATATATATATATATATATATATATATATATATATATATATTTATGTAAGATCGTAAAGTTTCAACATCCCTTATTGCTAATGATAATGAATTATTTGCTATTATAGATTAAATAACCTTTTATTGGTTAGAATTGGATTGAAATAATTAACGTCTCTATTTCTATTGAATAACTGAATAACTAACTCCTTTGCTTTGGCAATTACATTTAGGTATAAAATCGAAAATTTTTCACAAGATGTGACAAAATTGAGGTACAACGCTTCTCGGCACACAGAGCTAAGATCGCTATGTACGCAAGTATCCTTTGTTCGGAACGACTTAGTTACGTACCTGTAAGTGAGATATACCGAAAGTTTTCATAACACATCAAGGAAATTGAAGAACAACGCTTCTCAGTTTACAATGCTAAGATGGAAGTGTACGCAAGTTTCCTTCGTTCGGAACGACTTAGTTACGTTCTTGTAAGCGAAATTTGCTGAAAATTTTCATAACACTTCAAGGAAATTGAGGAACAACGCTTCTCGGCACACAGAGCTAAGATCGCTATGTACGCAAGTTTCCTTCGTTCGGAACGACTTAGTTACGTACCTGTGAGTGAGATATACCGAAAGTTTTCATAACACATCAAGAAAATTGAAGAACAACCCTTCTCGGCTTACAAAGCTAAGATAGAAGTGTACGCAAGTTTTCTTCGTTCGTAACGACTTAGTTACGTGCTTGTAAGCGAGATTTACAGAAAATTTTCATAAAACTTCAAGGATATAGAGGAACAACGTTTCTCGGCACACAGAGCTAAGATCGCTATATACGCAAGTTTCCTTCGTTCGGAACGACTTAGTTACGTACCTGTAAGTGAGATATACCGAAAGTTTTCATAACACATCAAGAAAATTGAGGAACAACGCTTCTCGGCACACAGAGCTAAGATCGCTATGTACGCATGTTTCCTTTGTTCGGAACGACTTAGTTACGTACCTGTGAGTGAGATATACCGAAAGTTTTGATAACACATCAAGAAAATTGAGGAACAGCGCTTCTCGGCACACAGAGCTAAGATCGCTATGTACGCAAGTTTCCTTCGTTCGGAACGACTTATTTACGTGCCTGTAAGCGAGATTTGCCGAAAATTTTCATAATACATCAAGGAAATTGAGGAACAACGCTTCTCGGCACACAGAGTTAAAATCGCTATGTACGCAAGTTTCCTTCGTTCGGAACGACTTAGTTACGTACCTGTGAGTGAGATATACCGAAAGTTTTCATAACACATCAAGAAAATTGAAGAACAACGCTTTTCGGCTTACAAAGCTAAGATAGAAGTGTACGCAAGTTTCCTTCGTTCGTAACGACTTAGTTACGTGCTTGTAAGCGAGATTTGCTGAAAATTTTCATAACACTTCAAGGATATAGAGGAACAACGTTTCTCGGCACACAGAGCTAAGATCGCTATATACGCAAGTTTCCTTCGTTCGGAACGACTTAGTTACGTACCTGTAAGTGAGATATACCGAAAGTTTTCATAACACATCAAGGAAATTGAGGAACAACGCTTCTCGGCACACAGAGCTAAGATCGCTATGTACGCATGTTTCCTTCGTTCGGAACGACTTAGTTACGTACCTGTGAGTGAGATATACCGAAAGTTTTGATAACACATCAAGAAAATTGAGGAACAACGCTTCTCGGCACACAGAGCTAAGATCGCTATGTACGCAAGTTTCCTTCGTTCGGAACGACTTAATTACGTGCCTGTAAGTGAGATTTGCCGAAAATTTTCATAATACATCAAGGAAATTGAGGAACAACGCTTCTCGGCACACAGAGCTAAGATCGCTATTTACGCAAGTTTCCTTCGTTCGGAACGACTTAGTTACGTGCCTGTAAGTGAGATATACCGAAAGTTTTCATAACAGATCAAGGAAATTGTCACGATCTGGGTTTCGCAATTCTGGTATTACGATGGTTTAAATCTCATCGCCAAAATTGCTACATCCAGTGACCTTCCTTCTCGAGTTCTACCTCGGTGAACTAGAGAAAGGTGCTCTCTATTACTTTTATGGGCAACCTGCTTACACCGGCTATACCCAGGGATGCCGAGAGCTGGATCTTTATCAATTTCAAAGAGAGGAAGTGTGAATGGACACGGGTATACAAATGATTGATTTATTCAGAATATATATGTATTATATATTATTTATTCAATAAACAGGATTATACAAGATATTGTAAGACAGCGAGTCAATTTGTAGTTTGTCAGGAGAATGGCTTTTTCAAAAGGGTAATAGTTTAACAGTTGAACAATGAATTATTGAACTGTATATATAAATATTATAGTGAACGTGAGAAATCGAATGAAGCAATAATTTGAGCACTTATCGAAACACGTTTTTATTGGTCAACTCATAAACTCGAACTCAGAACTAATTACAAACTCAGAATACAAATGTGATTAATCAATTAAGCATATCGCACGAGATCAACGAGACACGTCCGATCTGATTCACGGTTTACGGTAAAAGACGCTCAGGCATCCCTCCGATCTCACAAACACACCTATTGCTATGACAATTCTCTTTTGTTAAATAAATAGTTTATGTATCTAAGGAAACGCGTTGCTATCATCATTTGAATATAGCGCTTGTATTTATCGATAAAGCGCATGCGCGAGCGCCACTAGTAATTTCTCTGACTATGAGACTGCCAGTATCTTACAGCTCGGCCAGCCTGAAACAACATTCGTCTCTAATGATTTGATACATTACAATAAAAGAAGTTCGGAATTAACACACATATAAATATACAAATACAATAAAAGTAGTTCGGAATTAACACACATATAAATAAACAAATTCAAGTTTTTACAACTGGTTTAATAAAGGGTTTAATTCTATCCGAAGATAGAATTGAGTTGTAAGGTCTGGATGAAAGGTTGAATCCAGGTATGTCAGTTACAACATATCTATTTTTATTTAAGACCTTTGCAATGAGATATGGGCCTTTGTATCTTGGTTTAAATTTTCTGTTTTCTCCAGATTTCAATAGTGTATCTCTAATAAGAACATAATCACCTATTTTGTAACGAGTTGGTTTTGAATGATGTTTATCATAATATATTTTATTATAATTTTTAATTTTATCTACAGCTTCCAATGCAATTGAACGACTCGTTTGTCTAACATTATCAAAATTTAAATCTGTTTTAGATATTTTCTTTAAACAATTAACTAAACTGGAATCTGCATGATTTCTTTGCTCGTATCCAAGGAGCAACTTAGACGGAGATGCTTTCAAAGAGGAATGGAATGTATTATTAATAACATACTGAACTGTTCCAAGACAATCATGCCAACCTTGAGATTCATCGATTAACTTTTGTAAGGATGATTTTAAAAATCTATTCACCCTTTCAACCATTCCATTTGCCCACGGAGCAGCTACAGCAACTAACCTATGGTTAATATTATTTTTCTTTAAAAAATTCTCGAACTCTTGTGAAGTAAATGCAGATCCCCTATCAGATACTATTATCTGTGGATTCCCAAATATTTGAAATAAGGACATTAAATGTCTTATAATTTCTTTAGCATTTGTGGTTTTTACAGGATACAACCAGGAGAATCTTGTAAATGCCTCTACCACGACAAAAATATGTTTAAATCCATGTTCGGATTCAACAATAGGACCAAAATGATCCATATGAATAATTTGAAAGGGGAATGTTGGATTTTCCGTTATTTGCATTTCACCTTCACATGAGTTTGATGCTGAATTAGCCAATAAACATATTATACAATTGTCAATATGAGATCGTACACGCTTACGTAACGAAGGAAACCAATAGTTACATGAAATTTCTTGTAAGGTTTTCTCCATACCACAATGCGCCATTTCATCGTGATAAATACGTATCACATTTGAAACCATTGATTCTAGAACATAAAATCGAGGTTTGTCTGGCCCTTTTCTAAAAACTAATCCATTCATCATTAAAAATTTATCATGATCGTTTTCTTCTAATTCTAAAGCAATGCTTTTAATTAAAGGATCTTTCAGTTGGCGAAATTCTAATTCCATCTCAAGAGGCAATGCGTCAATCAGTGCAACAACACGACTTAATGCATCAACATGAGACATTTTAATTCCCGGTCAATGTATCACTGAAAATGTGTAAGATTGCAATCTTAGAGTCCAACGTGATATTCGCGGATTTAAATGTGCCTTGGTGACTGCATATACTAACGCGTGACAGTCGGTAACTACAGTGAAATGTAAACCATATAAATAAATGTGAAATCTTTCAATTGCTTTTACCACGGCTAACATTTCTAGTTCGAAACTGTGATAACGAGATTCAGCATCATTAGTCGTCTGACTATAATATGCAACTGGAGCCCATTTGTTCGCATCCTGTTTTTGTAATAAAATAGCAGCTAAAGCTATTGAACTTGCATCAGTGTGAAGTTGCGTTTCTGCGTTTGGATCATAAATACGAAGAACAGGATATGAGGTTAATGCTAACTTTAAATTATCAAATGCTTGTCGACATTCGTCATTAAAAATAAAATCATTTGACTTTCGTAATAGATTATGTAGAGGTTTTGCAATATAAGCATAATTTTCAATGAACTTGCGAAAATAATTTGTTAGACCAAGGAAACGTTGTAACTCTACTGTTTTTTCAGGATATGGAAAGTTTTTAATGGCATTTGTATGTCGTGAACTCAATGTTATACCAGAAGCCGAAACAATATATCCTAAATATTCTATGGTCTTTCGTAAAAACAAACTTTTTTTAAAATTCAATTCAAGTGAATTTTGTTTGAACAAAATGAGAATTTTATATAAAGTTTCAAGATTATCTTCAATTGATGAGGATGGAATTAAAATATCATCAATATAGACAATAACTTTATCCTCTCGAATTAATGACTGTAAAATCTGTATAATTCTCCGTTGAAATTCAGCAGGGGATTCACAAAAACCAAACGGTAAGCGATTGTACTCAAACTGACCATCAGGAGTCGCAAAAGAAAAATACTTTGTATGGTCAGGGTGAATCTTAATATTGTGAAATCCATCCTTAAGGTCTAAAAGAGTAAAAATCTTCTTATTCGTTAACCGCGCTAGACAATCCTCGATTAAAGGGAAAGGGTATTTTTGTTTAACTACCCGATCGTTTAACGGGCGTAAATCAACACAAAGACGCATTGTTCCATTTTTCTTACGAACTGGTACTACCCGAGCACAGTACGGAGAAACACTTGGTTTAATAATTCCACGTGTTAGCAAATCGTCAGTTATTTCCCGGATTTGAATTCGTTCTGCCCATGCAAAACGTCGCGGCGCATAAGCATAGATTGAATTATCTTTTAATGCTACTTTCACATGATGATCATTATCTGCTAATTCAACTTCCATATTCTCTACTTCATTAATAATCGCTATTACTTTCTGATCAATCTCATTTCCAAAATCTGTTTTAATATCGGAATAAATGGAATTTTCATTCTTTGAAAGATCTTCTAATATTTCAGCAGATGCTACTTCATTAAATAACTTTAATCTATCATCTGCTTTTTTATATGACGGATGAAAATATAAAGTTATATTATTTTCAGCTATAAAATCTCGTCCTATTATAATATCTACAAAGAAAGAATCATCTTGAAACACAAGAAAATTAACCTTGCCAGTAAAATTCGGAAGGGATTCTAAACAAATTTGAGTATCAATTGATCCAAGAATAGGAATTAAATTTCCAGAAACAGATTGATAAGAAATCAATGGCTTTTTAAGAACAAAATTCAAGTCATTAAAATATTTTCTGTACACAGTTGGTGATATGAAAGAAACAGGACTACCTGTGTCTAATAGAGCTTTCAAAGTGCACGGAATATTATTTAATGAAACGACCTTAAGAGAAGAATCTTCTGTATCCAGTCGTCTGGTAACCATATCGTTGATAGCAGCTATCGGAGGTGATCTCTCTGGACTCGTAATAGTTTCTGTCGGTGTTGCAGGATCAATGGCAGCTACTTGTGTTGGTATCTTTGAAGCCGTAGATTGAAGTTGTTCTTTTCTCTTCAATCTGAAGCAGTTGTCCTTAATGTGACCACGCGTACGGCAATACACACAATAATTATTTTCCTTAAAATCCTTTTGAAAAGATGACAAAGAATCGGTTTTCGGAGATGATGTAGCATTGTCTCGTCCTTTGTGTGATTTAAAGTGAGATGGGTACTCTTTCTTCACATTTCCAAAAGAGAGGGAAACCCTATGCATCTCATTGTGGAAGGCATCCAAGGAATCAGCACGAATGACAGAGGCAGCACTACGAATAGAATCATTAGTAATTCCACCTATCAAAAAGTGAATTGCATCATCATCAGGTAATCTTAGTCTTTGCATTAAAGAGAGTTTTTCCAATGCATAATCTTGAAAAGATTCATTAGGATAATTCCATTTTCGTGACTCGATTTTTTTCATAATAATTTCATAAGGAATCTTTCGTTTAAAATGTTTCAGTAAAGTTTCCTTGAAACTTGGCCAAGTATCATTAATTGTTCCTGTGCCAAGCTCAAACCATTTTCGAGCTGATTTTACCAATTTACTAGTACCAGCTAACAACATAATATCGTGAGATGCACCATGAATTCGAGACACTCGTTCAATCTTTTGAATCCAAATTTCTACATCATCATCATCTTTACCACTAAATTCAGGTAATTGTGAAGCTAACAGATTGACTGTATTTACAGAAATCTTAGTTGAAGTCGATGAACCAGTAAAATGGTTTGATGCACTCGCATTAGTTGATGTCGACGAACCATTAAAATGGTTTGAAGCACCTGCATTTTGATATCGTGTTTCAGGTTGAGGTATAAAATTAGGAACAGACTGACCTTGTGATCCGGCATTACCCGAAAATGAGGCATAGGATGATAAAAATTCCATCATTTGTTGCATCATTTGCTGTTGATGTTTCGCAAGAAGAGCATCAACCTTTGGAAGAAATTCTTCCGGCATCGCTCCTGCAGTATTACTCATTGAGGGAGAATGGGAAACTGTATGTGCTGTTAGAGCTTCTTCAGGGTTTTGAAAAGCTGGTAAAGCTGAAGCAGCTTCTTCTCCGACGAGTGAAGCAGGATGAAAAGGATCATCAATTGATTCAAAATAGACAGTCTTCCGTCGAGCCGATGCTATGGGAGGGTTTGATGTTTCATTCACATAATTGTTCTTCTCAAAATAAGTCATCAATAGATCAATGCATCCATCACGTGAAGAAGATGGCTTGAGATCATATTTCTTTGCCATTGCCTGGAGTTCCTTAAAAGATAACTTCTCCAACGAAAGACGATCTATGGCAACGGAATAAACAACGTGTCTTTCATGCAAGATCCAAGAAGACTTGGAGACAATTGAACGTAAATTCAACACGTAATTTATTGGATGGAATCACAAGCGTTACGATAGAGTTTAATAACTCTGCCGTTCTTTATTGTGAATCACTGAACACATTCACTGAAGATAATGCAAATACTTGTACAGTTCACTGATATTATTCATGTATCGATTCTCACTGTATTAGTACGGCTTAATAATCGACCATAAGATCAAGGGGAAGCGCGCACGATCCCGCTTCTGAAAAAATTGCTGTAAGACAGCGAGTCAATTTGTAGTTTGTCAGGAGAATGGCTTTTTCAAAAGGGTAATAGTTTAACAGTTGAACCATGAATTATTGAACTGTATATATAAATATTATAGTGAACGTGAGAAATCGAATGAAGCAATAATTTGAGCACTTATCGAAACACGTTTTTATTGGTCAACTCATAAACTCGAACTCAGAACTAATTACAAACTCAGAATACAAATGTGATTAATCAATTAAGCATATCACACGAGATCAACGAGACACGTCCGATCTGATTCACGGTTTACGGTAAAAGACGCTCAGGCATCCCTCCGATCTCACAAACACACCTATTGCTATGACAATTCTCTTTTGTTAAATAAATAGTTTATGTATCTAAGGAAACGCGTTGCTATCATCATTTGAATATAGCGCTTGTATTTATCGATATAGCGCATGCGCGAGCGCCACTAGTAATTTCTCTGACTATGAGACTGCCAGTATCTTACAATATAGAATATATGAGATGGGTTTTTCTTGTAGAAAAATATACCTTATAAAAATATGTCATCCAAGAGTAGATTAATTCACCAAGTTCTGTGTACTGTCTGAAAAGCTATTGTAATATTGCTATAGAGAAAAAGGAATTGATCTAACTTAAAATGAATAGTATATAAGATTGTTGAGGTTGTAATAAAGAGGAATGAAATTATACGGGATAAATTATAAGAACTCGATTTAGATTATAAAATTCTCAGGTAATATTTTAGAAGACTACTATCATTCAGAAGGCAGTAAATCTCTGTATCGACACCAATATAGTGGAATACGCAAGCACTGTTAGGCAGTGGAAGCTCTATTATCGACACCCGTTGGGTGGAATTGTCGGCTGCAGGAGCTTACTCTGCAATTGTCACCTTATTACTGCTCAGGTGAAAGGCCGTACAACAGAACTCCAACATATTGTACGGGATGCCGGATTACAGCATCGCTCAGCTCCGGGGAGACCGAGGACCCACGGTATCCACACTGACGCTCAGCGTATAATAATGTATAGCGTACAGAGCGTCTTTATTATAGAGTCTTTTAATTCTTGCTTTATTCACAAGAGTCAATTTATAGTTAAAGAACTCAGGATTGGATATGAATACGAGAATGTGGTTGACTGAATTACAAAATTCACTGTCACTTGGTGTGGCGAAATATTCTGTATCGACGCTATACTAGCGGAATGTGTGAAATTACCCTGTTAAGCAGTGTTCCCTGTATCGACACCTTAAGGTGGAGTGGCACGCTGCAGGAGTTACTCAGCCTTCGACACCTATTTCGCTTGGGCGGAATAGCGGCACACAGGAATTACGCACAGATACCTTATGACAGGATATGTCTATACAGACTATTGATTTTTATATAATTTAATTTGCACGATTAAAAGAAAATGAAATAGAGAAAGAAAGGAGTAGGGAATCGAGGATAATGGAATAAATTGTAAGGTAGGTAATGTAAGTAAGTTACGTCGAGGGTAGAGAAAGAATTGAATATTTTGTCAGATGTGGTAGCTATTATGCAAGATATTATTTAAGTGAAATATTGAAAGAATAAAATAAGGTTTCAATTGTTCAAATCACTCGCGACAATTCTCTTGAGGAATTGTTAATAATAAATAAGTATCATAAGACTCGGTGAAATAGTTTCTATCTCCAAATAATTCAGATGCAGAATTATTATACTCACTTTAATAGTTAAGATTTAAAGACGGAAGAGAAGTTAGATTAAATATGGCAAAACGCTGTATGTTAAGAAGTTAAAGTTAAATATTTCGAACTTACGTGTATTTTCTACGAGGAGTTGAACTTCTTGTCTCGAGGAATGTTGATCCAGAATAATTTGAATCCCGAATATTTTAAAGTATTTTATTCGAAAAAAGAACTTTGTTAAATTACAATGTTTAAAGTGATATACTTAAACTTCTTGAAACGTCGACAGAATGCCAGGCAGACGCTGGATGGTGAATGCTCTCCTGCCGAGAGCTCCTTACTGCTTGAAGAACGGTGGGCGAATGCGCCGATTGGCATGCGGTCGCTCCTTATATACTGTTAGAGTGTAGGCCGAGGGGTGTGGAAATGCGTAGTTCCATGAAGCGGCGACAAAGAGATGCCTTGGCCTTCGGGCAATTCTTGGTACTGCACGCAGGTGACTTCAAACGAATGCCGCCTTAGACGCTTAGCCTTGAACGTCTAACAGAGATAATTTCTTAGAAATTATCGATCGCCTCGAGCATTATAATTTCTTTTATAATAATTCTTTTATAACTTCCATATTCTTTTTGTAATAGCAAGAGATTCGTTAATAATTTCATAATTCTCTTTGCTTATTCCTATGCAGAATTTTATACTCTTTTAATAAAAATTATCAGAAAGCAGAAATTACTTAAGTATTGGGCTCTTTTGCTATTACAATTACATTCGTGTTCGTCGCAGACTTTTGCATACGCTTTTTCATATTGAAATTCGTAGAATTTATCGATCCGTTTGAGCATACCATTATTCCAGAATTTCTTTTATAACGCTCGATTCTTTTTACAATAACAAGAGAACCGTTAAAGTTATTGAAAATATATATATATATATATATATATATATATATATATATACATATATATGTATCGATTCAGCATTTTCCGTACTATATGTGAAAATTATTGGGCATTAATTTTAACTTTAATATTTGGTTCTTTTGCCATTATAATTACAATGATGCATAAATGAATAATTTTATATTAGAGCTTATACCGTGCGTGAAATACCAAACGGATTTATAATTTTTATATTCCTTTTGCAATAACAATAGAACGATTGAATTTTTTAAGGATGCATATATATGTCCTTATTCAGTTTTATATATATTATACGATAAAATTGTTATAGTTAAATAATTATTTGATTTTCATATTCTTTTGTTATTGCAATTATATTTATTCTTGAAACTTATAAGGGGTGGCAAATTATGTTGAGTTCTTGTAGTATAAGAGAGTTCTAATAATTAATAAAATTTTGTACCTTATACAATGTGTGAAATTATTATGCAACTGTAAGTTGACCATATATATATATATATATATATATATATATATATATATATATAGGGTGGGACTAAAATATTAATAAAAATAAAACTGTTATGAGGCATTATTATAATAATGCTATGTAATAGATACAAGGTGGCAGATAAATAAGATAGATTTTTTATATAGAGTGTAAAATAATTATAGATTGGCCTTTCTTATGATTGCAGTAACAATTAAATAAATGAGAGTTGTGTATTAATTGTTCGCATATATATATGGTGTCAAATATTTCTAGTTCCTTCTTGGGTATAATAAAATTCATTTATAATAATAAAAGAGAAACATCGTCTGGTAGTATTTCTCATTGCAACAATAAAGGGCAAAATAATTATTTAAAAGATTAAATAATTATTTATATAATATACTTTTGATCAATAATATAAAAATGGATATAGGTGTATATTCATGTGTGCATAAATGAATAACCGTTAGTGAAATTGTTAATGATTCAACATTAACAAGTTCATTATTGCATTGAGAATTTTTAGGTTATGTCAAGATTTTAGATCATTATTAGTTTCCTAGATATATATAAAAATAGGTTATCATCTCCGATCTTGATGAAACTTTGGCGCTACGCGTTTCGGACACAAATAAGGTTTTTGGCCGCCATTTTGTTTTTTCATATACTTGAGCTTTTCGAGTCGAAACTACCTTAGATGGTCTTAAAACATAAAAAATAAAGTCCACACAAAGTTTCAGACGAATCGGAGCAATTCGAAAATTGACGCCATTTTGTTTTTACTGGAAGGTTGTAGGATCATGAGAGTAGGCTCATTCGATGCGGGCTAGTTCATAGATCATTACTTCTAAGTTACAGGTTGATCGGAACACGCATGCGCAAATTAGAGCAAAAAGAAACTTTAGACTAGTCCGCCATTTTGTTTTTACTGCTTCGTCGTAGCGATATGAGACTGATTTCGTTTGACTTGACTAAAAGAGGGGATTATATGACATAACCCTCGTTTTTCTAAATTCAAAATTTGAATATGTACTAATTTTGGGTTTTTTTATTTTTTGTCGTAGAACCTTGAAATTTTATAGACATATAATAGAGGCTATAATAAATGTCTTCATTGAGTTTGAATTTTATTGGAATAGTAATTTCTTAGTTATTGAGATCCTTACCCTTGGTAAATTTATGATTGGGTTGAAATATTTAAATTAGTATGGTATATGCCTAATTTGAAGGTTCTGTGACGTCCCTTTCGATTTTGTAGTGTATCCGCACGATATAAATGTAATGTATCATTATTGGTTAAATTATTGATTATTTATTATAATAAGGCATGTGATGGTTTTTTAAGCGAGGAGAATAGTAGTAGAAAAATAGTGGGTTAGTATAGAAGGGTTATTATAACATTAATTATGTATTTAGGAATAGGCTCATTTGATTGGTTACGCCATTTTGTCATGACCGATTGGGGATTGTAAGAGGATAGAATATATGCAAGCAGGATAATTAGTATATTATATATGCAAGATGGATGCGGTGTTTTTAATTAGGTTACTTAGGAACTAGATGAATCTTTTGCGCGGCGGCCATCTTGTTGAATCTTAAGGCTATATCATGGGATGTTGAAACTCTATAATTATGTTAGGAGTTTCTCAAGCATTTAACTGAAATTAGATTTAATTAAGAATTTCAGGATTTCATGTGATATATATATATATATATATATATATATATATATATATATATTTATGTAAGATCGTAAAGTTTCAACATCCCTTATTGCTAATGATAATGAATTATTTGCTATTATAGATTAAATAACCTTTTATTGGTTAGAATTGGATTGAAATAATTAACGTCTCTATTTCTATTGAATAACTGAATAACTAACTCCTTTGCTTTGGCAATTACCTTTAGGTATAAAATCGAAAATTTTTCACAAGATGTGACAAAATTGAGGTACAACGCTTCTCGGCACACAGAGCTAAGATCGCTATGTACGCAAGTTTCCTTTGTTCGGAACGACTTATTTACGTGCCTGTAAGCGAGATTTGCCGAAAATTTTCATAACACATTAAGGAAATAGAGGAACAACGCTTCTCGGCACACAGAGCTGAGATCGCTATGTACGCAAGTTTTCTACGTTCGGAACGACATAGTTACGAGCCTTTAAGCGAGATTTGCCGAAAATTTTCATAACACATCAAGGAAATTGAGGTACAACGCTTCTCGGCACACAGAGCTAAGATCGCTATGTACGCAAGTTTCCTTTGTTCGGTACGAATTAGTTACGTACCTGTAAATGAGATATACCGAAAGTTTTCATAACACATCAAAAAAATTGAGGAACAACGCTTCTCGGCACACAGAGCTAAGATCGCTATGTACGCATGTTTCCTTCGTTCGGAACGACTTAGTTACGTACCTACGAGTGAGATATACCGAAATTTTTTATAACACATCAAGAAAATTGAGGAACAACGCTTCTCGGTTTACAAAGCTAAGATGGAAGTGTACGCAAATTTCCTTCGTTCGGAACGACTTAGTTACGTGCCTGTAAGCGAGATTTCCCGAAAATTTTCATAACACATCAAGGAAATTGAGGAACAACGCTTCTCGGCACACAGAGCTAAGATCTCTATGTACGCAAGTTTCCTTCGTTCGGAACGACTTAGTTACGTGCCCTTAAGCGAGATTTGCCGAAAATTTTCATAACACATCAAGAAAATTGTGGAACAACGCTTCTCGGCTCACAGAGCTAAGATCGCTATGTACGCAAGTTTCCTTCGTTCGGAACGACTTAGTTACGTACCTGTAAGTGAGATATACCTAAAGTTTTCATAACACATCAAGGAAATGAAGGAACAACGCTTCTCGACTCACAGAGGTAAGATCGTTATGTACGCAAGTTTCCTTCGTTCGGAACGACTTAGTTACGTGCCTGTAAGCGAGATTTGCCGAAATTTTTCATAACACATCAAGGAAATAAAGGAACAACGCTTCTCGGCACACAGAGCTAAGATCGCTATGTACGCAAGTTTCCTTCGTTTGGAACGACTTAGTTACGTACCTGTAAGTGAGATAAAACGAAAGTTTTCATAACACATCAAGGAAATTGAGGAACAACGCTTCTCGGCACACAGAGCTAAGATCGCTATGTACGCAAGTTTCCTTCGTTCGGAACGACTTAGTTACGTGCCTGTAAGCGAGATTTGCCGAAAATTTTCATAACACATCAAGGAAATTGAGGAACAACGCTTCTCGGCACACAGAGCTAAGATCGCTATGTACGCAAGTTTCCTTCGTTCGGAACGACTTAGTTACGTGCCTGTAAGCGAGATTTGCCGAAAATTTTCATAACACATCAAGGAAATTGAGGAACAACGCTTCTCGGCACACAGAGCTAAGATCGCTATGTACGCAAGTTTCCTTCGTTCGGAACGACTTAGTTACGTGCCTGTAAGCGAGATTTGCCGAAAATTTTCATAACACATCAAGGAAATGAAGGAACAACGCTTCTCGGCACACAGAGCTAAGATCGCTATGTACGCAAGTTTCCTTCGTTCGGAACGACTTAGTTACGTACCTGTAAGTGAGATATGCCGAAAGTTTTCATAACACATCAAGGAAATTGAGGAACAACGCTTCTCGGCACACAGAGCTAAGATCGCTATGTACGCAAGTTTCCTTCGTTCGGAACGACTTAGTTACGTGCTTTTAAGCGAGATTTGCCGAAAATTTTCATAACACATCAAGGAAATTGAGGAACAACGCTTCTCGGCACACAGAGCTAAGATCGCTATGTACGCAAGTTTCCTTCGTTCGGAACGACATAGTTACGTGCCTTTAAGCGAGATTTGCCGAAAATTTTCATAACACATCAAGGAAATTGAGGAACAACGCTTCTCGGCACACAGAGCTAAGATCGCTATGTACGCAAGTTTCCTTCGTTCGGAACGACTTAGTTACGTACCTGTAAGTGAGATATACCGAAAGTTTTCATAACACATCAAGGAAATTGAGGAACAACGCTTCTCGGCACACAGAGCTAAGATCGCTATGTACGCAAGTTTCCTTCGTTCGGAACGACTTAGTTACGTACCTGTAAGTGAGATATACCGAAAGTTTTCATAACACATCAAGAAAATTGAGGAACAACGCTTCTCGGCTTACAAAGCTAAGATGGAAGTGTACGCAAGTTTCCTTCGTTCGGAACGACTTAGTTACGTGCCTGTAAGTGAGATTTGCCGAAAATTTTCATAACACATCAAGAAAATAGAGGAACAACGCTTCTCGGCACACAGAGCTAAGATCGCTATGTACGCAAGTTTCCTTCGTTCGGAACGACTTAGTTACGTACCTGTAAGTGAGATATACCGAAAATTTTCATAACACATCAAGGAAATGAGGAACAACGCTTCTCGGCACACAGAGCTAAGATCGCTATGTACGCAAGTTTCCTTCGTTCGGAACGACTTAGTTACGTACCTGTAAGTGAGATATACCGAAAATTTTCATAACACATCAAGGAAATTGAGGAACAACGCTTCTCGGCACACAGAGCTAAGATCGCTATGTACGCAAGTTTCCTTCGTTCGGAACGACTTAGTTACGTACCTGTAAGTGAGATATACCGAAAATTTTCATAACACATCAAGGAAATTGAGGAACAACGCTTCTCGGCACACAGAGCTAAGATCGCTATGTACGCAAGTTTCCTTCGTTCGGAACGACTTAGTTACGTGCCTTTAAGCGAGATTTGCCGAAAATTTTCATAACACATCAAGGAAATTGAGGAACAACGCTTCTCGGCACACAGAGCTAAGATCGCTATGTACGCAAGTTTCCTTCGTTCGGAACGACTTAGTTACGTACCTGTAAGTGAGATATACCGAAAGTTTTCATAACACATCAAGAAAATTGAGGAACAACGCTTCTCGGCACACAGAGCTAAGATCGCTATGTACGCAAGTTTCCTTCGTTCGGAACGACTTAGTTACGTGCCTGTAAGCGAGATTTGCCGAAAATTTTCATAACACATCAAGGAAATTGAGGAACAACGCTTCTCGGCACACAGAGCTAAGATCGCTATGTACGCAAGTTTCCTTCGTTCGGAACGACTTAGTTACGTGCCTGTAAGCGAGATTTGCCGAAAATTTTCATAACACATCAAGGAAATTGAGGAACAACGCTTCTCGGCACACAGAGCTAAGATCGCTATGTACGCAAGTTTCCTTCGTTCGGAACGACTTAGTTACGTGCCTGTAAGCGAGATTTGCCGAAAATTTTCATAACACATCAAGGAAATTGAGGAACAACGCTTCTCGGCACACAGAGCTAAGATCGCTATGTACGCAAGTTTCCTTCGTTCGGAACGACTTAGTTACGTGCCTGTAAGCGAGATTTGCCGAAAATTTTCATAACACATCAAGGAAATTGAGGAACAACGCTTCTCGGCACACAGAGCTAAGATCGCTATGTACGCAAGTTTCCTTCGTTCGGAACGACTTAGTTACGTGCCTGTAAGTGAGATATACCGAAAATTTTCATAACACATCAAGGAAATTGAGGAACAACGCTTCTCGGCACACAGAGCTAAGATCGCTATGTACGCAAGTTTCCTTCGTTCGGAACGACTTAGTTACGTGCCTGTAAGTGAGATTTGCCGAAAATTTTCATAACACATCAAGAAAATTGAGGAACAACGCTTCTCGGCACACAGAGCTAAGATCGCTATGTACGCAAGTTTCCTTCGTTCGGAACGACTTAGTTACGTACCTGTAAGTGAGATATACCGAAAATTTTCATAACACATCAAGGAAATAGAGGAACAACGCTTCTCGGCACACAGAGCTAAGATCGCTATGTACGCAAGTTTCCTTCGTTCGGAACGACTTAGTTACGTACCTGTAAGTGAGATTTGCCGAAAATTTTCATAACACATCAAGGAAATTGAGGAACAACGCTTCTCGGCACACAGAGCTAAGATCGCTATGTACGCAAGTTTCCTTCGTTCGGAACGACTTAGTTACGTGCCTGTAAGCGAGATTTGCCGAAAATTTTCATAACACATCAAGGAAATAGAGGAACAACGCTTCTCGGCACACAGAGCTAAGATCGCTATGTACGCAAGTTTCCTTCGTTCGGAACGACTTAGTTACGTGCCTGTAAGCGAGATTTGCCGAAAATTTTCATAACACATCAAGGAAATTGAGGAACAACGCTTCTCGGCACACAGAGCTAAGATCGCTATGTACGCAAGTTTCCTTCGTTCGGAACGACTTAGTTACGTGCCTGTAAGTGAGATATACCGAAAGTTTTCATAACACATCAAGGAAATTGAGGAACAACGCTTCTCGGCACACAGAGCTAAGATCGCTATGTACGCAAGTTTCCTTCGTTCGGAACGACTTAGTTACGTGCCTGTAAGTGAGATTTGCCGAAATTTTCATAACACATCAAGAAAATTGAGGAACAACGCTTCTCGGCACACAGAGCTAAGATCGCTATGTACGCAAGTTTCCTTCGTTCGGAACGACTTAGTTACGTGCCTGTAAGCGAGATTTGCCGAAAATTTTCATAACACATCAAGGAAATAGAGGAACAACGCTTCTCGGCACACAGAGCTAAGATCGCTATGTACGCAAGTTTCCTTCGTTCGGAACGACTTAGTTACGTACCTGTAAGTGAGATATACCGAAATTTTCATAACACATCAAGGAAATTGAGGAACAACGCTTCTCGGCACACAGAGCTAAGATCGCTATGTACGCAAGTTTCCTTCGTTCGGAACGACTTAGTTACGTGCCTGTAAGCGAGATTTGCCGAAAATTTTCATAACACATCAAGGAAATTGAGGAACAACGCTTCTCGGCACACAGAGCTAAGATCGCTATGTACGCAAGTTTCCTTCGTTCGGAACGACTTAGTTACGTGCCTGTAAGCGAGATTTGCCGAAAATTTTCATAACACATCAAGGAAATTGAGGAACAACGCTTCTCGGCACACAGAGCTAAGATCGCTATGTACGCAAGTTTCCTTCGTTCGGAACGACTTAGTTACGTGCCTGTAAGCGAGATTTGCCGAAAATTTTCATAACACATCAAGGAAATTGAGGAACAACGCTTCTCGGCACACAGAGCTAAGATCGCTATGTACGCAAGTTTCCTTCGTTCGGAACGACTTAGTTACGTGCCTGTAAGCGAGATTTGCCGAAAATTTTCATAACACATCAAGGAAATTGAGGAACAACGCTTCTCGGCACACAGAGCTAAGATCGCTATGTACGCAAGTTTCCTTCGTTCGGAACGACTTAGTTACGTACCTGTAAGTGAGATATACCGAAAATTTTCATAACACATCAAGGAAATTGAGGAACAACGCTTCTCGGCACACAGAGCTAAGATCGCTATGTACGCAAGTTTCCTTCGTTCGGAACGACTTAGTTACGTGCCTGTAAGCGAGATTTGCCGAAAATTTTCATAACACATCAAGGAAATTGAGGAACAACGCTTCTCGGCACACAGAGCTAAGATCGCTATGTACGCAAGTTTCCTTCGTTCGGAACGACTTAGTTACGTACCTGTAAGTGAGATATACCGAAAATTTTCATAACACATCAAGGAAATAAAGGAACAACGCTTCTCGGCACACAGAGCTAAGATCGCTATGTACGCAAGTTTCCTTCGTTCGGAACGACTTAGTTACGTACCTGTAAGTGAGATATACCGAAAGTTTTCATAACACATCAAGGAAATTGAGGAACAACGCTTCTCGGCACACAGAGCTAAGATCGCTATGTACGCAAGTTTCCTTCGTTCGGAACGACTTAGTTACGTGCCTGTAAGCGAGATTACCGAAAATTTTCATAACACATCAAGGAAATTGAGGAACAACGCTTCTCGGCACACAGAGCTAAGATCGCTATGTACGCAAGTTTCCTTCGTTCGGAACGACTTAGTTACGTGCCTGTAAGCGAGATTTGCCGAAAATTTTCATAACACATCAAGGAAATTGAGGAACAACGCTTCTCGGCACACAGAGCTAAGATCGCTATGTACGCAAGTTTCCTTCGTTCGGAACGACTTAGTTACGTGCCTGTAAGCGAGATTTGCCGAAAATTTTCATAACACATCAAGGAAATTGAGGAACAACGCTTCTCGGCACACAGAGCTAAGATCGCTATGTACGCAAGTTTCCTTCGTTCGGAACGACTTAGTTACGTGCCTGTAAGCGAGATTTGCCGAAAATTTTCATAACACATCAAGGAAATTGAGGAACAACGCTTCTCGGCACACAAGAGCTAAGATCGCTATGTACGCAAGTTTCCTTCATTCGGAACGACTTAGTTACGTGCCTGTAAGCGAGATTTGCCGAAAATTTTCATAACACATCAAGGAAATTGAGGAACAACGCTTCTCGGCACACAGAGCTAAGATCGCTATGTACGCAAGTTTCCTTCGTTCGGAACGACTTAGTTACGTACCTG
>JAXRKO010000837.1:0-27134 GCA_037039905.1 Formica aserva | reverse complement strand
CACATGTTATGTATGCCTGCAAATTGTTAAACGAAGTAAGAATGTATTCATGAATAGGTTATAATGCATAAAAGTAATGATTACTGCTGTATCTGAAGGTCGCGGAATATTTGAAGCACAAAATTAATGGTAAAATTTGTGTATTCTAATTGTTGTTATTGAATAGAACTGACTGTCAAATTTATTGCAAATTGTTAGTAACGTGATGTAGTATTATTTTGATTGTAAAATTGACCCTTACATGGTGTTGGTTGCTCAATGCCTTTTTTCCATCCAATTGCTGTAAGTTTACTGAATCAGGAATTTCCGAATACAATGTTTAGTTTTCTTCCTGGCAATGGTTCACAAAAGAAGTTTGCATCTAAAGAATCGTGAATTGGCATGTGACGGATATGTATGTTTCACAGCTCGATGGTTTAATTAAAATCTTGTTTTGTTGTTCCCGATGAAATATGACGGCTATGTTTAATGTATCTATGCCGGAACGATGGCTAGAAAGTATTTATAAGTATTATATTTTCTCCAGAGCTTGTTTAAGTGATAATCTTAAATACGTTTATTGGATACAAATTCAGTTTGTGTCATCAGCAGATATTTGCCAAATCGCCACCTTTACGCGAATGCTTGTCCAAATGAAGTACGGTAGCTACTTAGATTAAATTCAGTAATCCCTTAGTTTTCTTATTAACGAAATACAATTGGTCATAATGATAATTTTAATTACCACGTCATTTTTAAAGTGTATGTAACTCTACTTACCAATTTTTATATTAACATTATAATTAAATCGCTCGCTTGGTTAATTCTGCTTAAAGTTAATAAAGTTGTTGTTAGGTTCAATATGACGTCGTATTATGTAAAGGAATTAGGTTTTTAAGAGTTAGGAAATGCACTGTTCCACAAATGTAGTGTAATAGTAATGTTTATTACCGAAAGGAATGTTTTATCTATATATATACTATATATATATATATATATATATATATATATGAATATCAGACACATGGTAAATGAATAAACTATGAATATTCATTTATTTACACATTAAATATACATATACATATATGTAACGTTATATTTGTGTGTTTTATTTTTTATAATCCTACCTGTGAACTTCGAAGCAGTTAAGTTGTGATCAGTATGAAATTTGTATCGTTCAATACCGGATAACTACATTATCCCAATTGATTTGCTTAGTCTGTTGTTGTTGCGGCTATCCCTCGATGACATTAGTTATTTTATCAGGTATTGTATGTTGTTTGATTGTTTGGTTACTGATATTGTTTACCGAAACGAAAAGACTACTGGTCATACTGTAATGCTTACGCTTCTTTGATAAATGGTGTTACACCTATGTAATGAAGTGGTACTTATACCTGCAATATAACTTCCGAAGTAAGTTTCGTTTAATCATGCTAACCAATTACTACATTCCTGCTGTTTCATATACTGCTTTTGTGTATATAAACTATGCTGAAAACATTTTAAGTTATTTAGTTTATATCTGTCATACACGATGCTGGTGGGCTTTTTTGATATATATTGCCATTTGTTGCTCATAACGTAGATACAACCAGCGATTGAGTATGATGCGTGCAACCACGAGTTTCTAACCTGCATTCCTTGAGTTCCTCAATGCTAGCCGAACAACCTCGTCGTGGTGCCAGCTGAATGGTACGGGTGAAACCCGTTCCAGCGAATAGTTCGGCGGCAGTGTTCCAGGACGTGGTGGGTTTCCGCTTGGCAAGCGTTCTCCCTATAAAAATCCACATATGTCTCCTTAACAGCACTGTGACGTGGCTGATGTGACTCGCCACAAAATAAAGTCACTGCCCCGTGGATATACGGCAAGTCCCTTCCAACCCACGGACATCACTCATCGACTCTCACATTTCCGAGAATATCAAACAGTCAAAAACGAAGATTAAAAATTACCTGCATAAACTACATACTTACACACATATACATATACACACACGTTCATAAGTATATTCACCGTCACAAAAACATACACCGTACCGGAAACATATTAGACACATACACAATTTTGTCCACGCTTTGTTTTGTTATCCTGATCATGCCTGTATAGGTGTGCCTTGCATAGTCGAGAATAAAACATTATTTATTTATTTATTTATTTAATGCTATACGGACTGCAAGTGGCAAACTTACATTGCTGTTTGTTTGCTATCTAGATGCTCTAACCACGTTGTGTCTTTAATTCCACGTGGTACTCATACACTGAGAGCCATTGTCCCTGCATCCCATCATTTATGTACGCACCACGACGATCTGAGCAACTGTATCTGTTGAACTGCACAAAGTTAGGCGCAACTGTGACACTGATGGATAATCATAATTGTAGAACCCCCTTGTCCAGCCAAACGCATAACTGATTCCCGACATTTCTGGTCACTAAATCATCTTGAAGTGAAGGTACAAGTATTGGTAAAAGTAAATTGATTATGCAATCATATGAGTACTGCAATGTAAACGACAAAGCTATGGTTTGCATAAGCGCTATCTTTACATTTAGTGCATGAAATGGCTAACATAGCGAACACGTCTTTGTGATCAAGCATGATTACTTGGATGAAGTAAAGACTGTGGATAAATGTACTACGCGCTCAGGACAACTGTAGCTCAATCCCATTCAAAGTGCTCACGCGTATGCGGCGGACGTATGATATGCGTCACGCCAACACATCGGATCACTGAGGGATGGGGTATGCATTGTTTCACGTAAATTTGAATTTCATGTAACGGTATGACTTACTTTCATGTTTGGCTTCTTCCTGATACTGCGATGTTAGTCCTTCGGTTTGTTGATCTCAAGACGCATCGACGCTGCAAAGCAAGTTGTTTGTCGTTACAAATTTTTCAAGGAACAGTGTGTGCGCAGTACATTTCTGCTATCATTCTTCAACGTACTCGAAATAATTTCCAAACATGTGGACTATCTGAAAGAGAATGATTAGTTCATCGACGTCCACACCATGTTTAATGCCGACGACATTGTTTGGAGCGCTTGCATAATTGATCACTCAACAAACAATGCCTGAGCACCAAAAAATGGTTAGCCCTCAGAAGGGCCGTTTTCGCGTTCACAGTAAGTTAGCCCTAAGAAGGACTCCGATAACGTTCTCTAAATTGCGTGCATTGCGGCGACATGTGAAATGCTAACGGTATGGCATCTATGAACGGAACGTTACAATGGAAATTAATGGTCAGGTACCTGAAATCTATCACGTAAGCTGATGGATCTGCTGTCATACGGAGGCGGCTGATATCCTTTCAACGCATTCAATGATGCAAAGCAAACGTGTGCTTACCTGATGAACATGGAATCCCGGTTACGTAGGCTGGCTTCATAACAGATGACGGATGCGAAGGCAAGTGTTACAATGGAACGCACTGCTATGTCTCATACACTGCGCATGCATGTTACGGAAAGGGCACTGTCACTTACCATTATATTTAGCACGGCTTCATGAAGGGGGATCACGTAAGCTGATGGATTTGCTGTCATACGGAGGCGGCTGATATCTTTCAACGCATTCAATGATGCAAAGCAAACGTGTGCTTACCTGATGAACGTGTCTGCATAACAGAGGACGGATGCAAAAGCAGTGGATAATCATATCTTTAAGTGGATTAACTGTGGCAGTGGTACTATGAACGTACCTGAGACGCATGAATGGTTACACAACATCTGTCATTCTGGCCGACAAACAGCTAACTTGCTGTTATAGGTAGTGTAACGGAGGACAAGTGTGCCTACCATCGGTATAGATCGGCTGACAGAAACAGAAATTATTAAACCTATTGTGGGACTCCTGTGTACCATTGTTCCGCGTCAAAATCACCTCTTAAAGCGCATACAACTCAGAATCCAACGCTGCAATATGGAAGTCTGCGAGAGAAAGAAAATCACTGGTATATACAATGCTATCAATCGGCAATTTCACCTATATGTGCAAAGCAAGCTTCCTTCAACCTTAGCTATCACTATCTGTACGCAACAAGGCTGCCCTTTGTCACCGTTACCTTTCACAGTGGCATTTATAGACGTCCTGTGGAGGTCACTTGAATGCTACAAAAGGGTAACGTCCAGCTTATTAAAGACATCCGCTTGAACAATATACATAATGTTGAGGATATCCATAGATGGCTCGAACAATGAACATGCAAAGCGTAATCAATGACTGCACTTCAACACTATAAGCTCACACTGATAATGGAAATGAATCGTAAACCTCATATAGATATATGCAGTAACCTGCAGGTTTTCACCCAATAGTTCATGGAATCCATTGAGTGAATGCTCCGACAACTTGGGTAAGTACAAAGAGAGGCATACAATTGGGTGTGCAATGCACTCCGGACATATTACTTCACTATAAGATGTAATAGTTGTAATAACTCGTAAGGAAACTTACCAACTCAAGGGAAAAGAATGCTGCTGTATATATATATATATATATATACAACACAGATAAAACATTCCTTTCTGTAATAAACATTCCTAATACACTACACTTGGGGATAGTGCATTTCCTATCTCTGACAAAACATATTGCCTTTACATAATACAACGTAATATTTAACCTAACAACAAAATTTTTTCTCTTTAAGCAGAATTAAAAAAGCTAGCGATTTTATTGCAATGTTGTTAAAAATGGTTAGTAGTGTAACGTACACTTTAAATATGACATGGTAATTAAAATGATCGAACTGTGAGCCAAGTGGATTGGTCTCTGTCACATACAGCATCCGTAGAAGACTGTTGGACAAGTATAAAAGAGAGATTGACGTCATTGTGTTCGCAGTTTATGCCTTTGAAGTGTCGGAAGGTTGGTCCGATTAAGCCTCATTGGTTTGACAAGCAGTATGGAAAGCTGGCTCGGAAAGTTCGCATCCTCCTGGATCTGCCAATGATTACGAAGCGGACTATCTGCAACAGCGCAAAAAGGAATAAGTGCCGCCACTTTGAATAGGAGCTGGCAATCGCATCGACGACCACCCCAAAGCGAATCTTTGCCTATGTAAAGCGACGACTGAAACCTGCAGGTGATGTACCAGCGCTGTGGGGCCCGGATGGGCAGCACCTAACATCCAGCAGTGAGTGTGCAGAGACTACTGCTCATGCTGGAAGACGTACGCTTCTTTGATACCTGGTTTGAGACCTAAGTAATGTTGTGGTGTGAAAAAATTTGGACATCATATATTCCAATTGCTCATCTAGCGGTTGCAACGCAGCACTTGTTTGAGTATCAAGCGCACAACCACGAGTTTCTAACCTGCATCCCCGGATTTCATAACTGATAATCAGACACGGGCTGCATCTAGCCAAATTACATTGCTTGTTGGGCGCTATCAAGAGGCTCATACCACGTGATGTATTTACTTGCATGGGGTACTCGTACACTGGCAGCAATTGACCTAGCGCTCGAGCATGTATGTCAGCACCATGACGGTCCGAGCCGCTGCATCAGTTGAACTGCACATACTTAGGCGCAACTAGGAAAATGGCGTATAATCATGACGAGTAAAGCCCATGGTCACACCTATAAGCGTGCAACATTCATGAAATGCCTGATCGCGAAAGCACTTCGAAGTGAAGCTACAAGTGCATGTATAAGTGAAGGAAGTATGCAATTGGGAGAGTACTGCAATGGAAATGGCAACAATAGGGTGTGCATAAGCAATCGGTCCAAATTTAGGGCAAAAATAGGCTAACATAGTTAAAACGTATTGGTGAGCATGCATGATTACTGGGAGGGAATGAACACTGTGAGAAAGTGTATTAATCGCGCAACACAAATGTAGCTCAAGCCCATTCAAAGTGCTCACGCGTATGCGGCGGACGTATGACATGCGTCACGCCAACACATCGGATCACTGAGGTATGGGGTATGAATTTTTCGTATTAACTTGCATTGCATGAAACAGTATGACTTACTTACATGTATGGTTTCTTCCAGATAACCCGATGTGAGGCGCTCAGTCAGGTGATCGCAATATGTAATGCCGCACTGTTGCTGCAAAGGAATGGATTTCCTGTAAAATAAGTCAAAGCAGCACTATGTGCGCAGTACATTCCTTGTACTAGTCATTAGCGTACGCAACGTAACTTCCAAACATTTGCGATATCTGAAAGATGATGATCGACGTCCACACCATGTTTAATGCCGGCGGAAGTGTTTGGAGTGTTTGCATAGTTGCTCACTCAACAAACAATGCCTGAACACTAACAAATGGTGGGCTCTAAAAAAGGCCGTTTCGCGTTCACAGCCCTAATAAGAGCTGCGATAACGTTCCCGTGTAGGCGTGCATTGCGGAAACTTGAGACATGCAAACGATACGGTATCTTTGAAAAGAATGGTAAAGAGAAAATTAATGTGCACGTACCTGTAAGGGGTCAAGTAGGCTGAAAAATCTGCTGTGATACGGAGTCGGCTCATATCAGTAAACGGATTTATTGATACCAAAATACTGTGCGCTTACCTGTTGAAAATGTAATCCTGTAACAAAGGTGGGCGGCAGAATACATCACGGATACGAAGTCAAATGGCACAATGGAACGGAACTGCTATGTCGCATTCACTGCCATGGCATGTTACTGAAAGGGCATTGTCACTTACCATTACATTGTGCACAGCTTGATGAAGGGGATCACGTAAGCTGATGGATCTGCTGTACAGGGTAAGCTTTGCGGAACGGTGGTCTATCATACCTTTAAATGGATTAATTTATACAGCACAGGTGAGGTTACTTGATGTGTAATTCGGCTTCCATAAACAGAATTCATATAACGTATTGATTGACGCAGGGATGCTGTGTTTGGGTAACTCATTTATGCGATCAGGTGTTTCTGGTCAACTCCGTGTACACTACGGTCAGGTGGCGGGTCTCTTAAAAAAGATGCATGTTAATTATATAGTGTGGACCTGGCAAACACTTCATCACAGGCAATAACCAAAGCAGCAGTACATCGGGCATTGGAAATGATGCTTCGCTGCCATACAACCAAAACGATGTTACGGTTGCACCGGCGAGAGAGCCTCCTTGCTGCTTTCATAGGCCCGCGTCATAATCCGTAATTACACCCACATAACGCATCATCTAACACACTTTAACTAGACAATCCGGCTAAGAGACGGCAACAAACACGCCACTGGTGTCGGTTGCGAGCTATGTGCTGTAACTTCTCTAGGCTTTGCAGACGACGGTGGGCGTCAAACTATTCGAGAATACATTATTTATTTCTACTTGAAAGTGCCTCAGATCTTAGGACCGAAGGTGCCAAGTTTCACTACAATAGGGCACGATAGCCCTCACTGTGGCCTTGTACGCTTTGGCCTTTGCAATACATGTACTGACTTCAGTTTCTACAAGCCCATCGTAGCTGCTGCAGCTGCCAAGTTAAGTGAAGCGATCTACTACCCCAGGTTCCTCGTTTACAAGGATAAAGGGGTCATTAAGTGGCTGGTGGTCCTGCAGTAATACTTGGAATGTGGGAACCACATTCCTAAATAATGGGACCACCCTAGACGATCTATTCAGGGGGAATTGTGTCACCTTAGGGGAACATTCCGTGATAAAGTCGAGGACGAACTTTAACAGAAGCATGGAGATTTAATGACCCCACAAACACCACTTTTGGTCGGAAAGATATCCAACAGGATAATTTAGCCACTCACAGGGCCAGCAGCATTTGATTGAACAGCACGTAGGAGGTGACATCTTAGGAAACTGTCAACCGCACTTGCCTTAATTCATTCTTATGTCTTTATAATTTGTAGCATTTGGGTAATTGATTATATCATCTCTAAGGATGCCTCGCACACTGAAGGTGCAAAGCATAATCAAAGAACAAACTTGCACACTTACAGCGCGTACCTTTTTTATGAGTTATCAAAATAATCTGCCCTGATAACGGAAACCAAATAAATCTGGTTAACAAACACTTCATGTACATATATGCACTCACCTGCTGGTTTTCCCATTAAAATTCATTCAATCAATGCACAAAGCATGGGCTTTGCAGTAGCAGCATCTTCAGGGAATTCTAGTGAGAATAGTTTCTGTTGAATCAAGAAGACACCAGGATCCAAGTAATCGCGAAAGGTTCGCACCATGTGAACATGCGATGTGGCAGTGGTGAGCGCATAGTAGCCGCCAATGCAGATAAAACTGGCATTCATGGAAGTTACTCTGCACAACGTAATTTCGTGTACCAAATTTACGTTTACACTGCACTACAAAAGCAGATCCTTCCAAAGAAATATCGGTCACTTTCTCAAATTCAGATAGGATGGAACGAAAGGAAAATCCCTTGAGTGTATATTCTGGAGCACATGGTTGAGCTAGGAAATGAGATGTACCGTCTTGATGGATCTAAAACGAAACACCCGAACCACACCCTGGTCAACCAATTAATGCCCACGTTCCCTGCACCAGCAGTCCGCGCTGTGCAGGACAGGTGAAGTAAGAATAAGCTAGAACTGAAATAAAAAAGAGGAATGAAGGTCGGTTAATTGAAGGATACTATCAGAGCGAAGAGAATGAGAGAAAATGAACTCAAACTAAAAAGATAGATATAGGCAGGAAAACGGAAATGTTTCGTGTTGCCATCCTAGAGCGTATATTTGAAGTTCGAAAAAAATAACCTTAGGTTCAATGACTACATTTTCTGGAAGAGTTTTAGCGCTTGATAACTCTACGAGATAACCAGTTTACGCCCTTATCCGGTCGGAACGTGGCTTGCATAGCTTCAGGAGATGTTCGCGAAGACAAGGCAACCTAGCTAGGCTAAACAACCAGGAACTGCTCACGGGCATAAGTGCTAATCCCACCAAAAGTCTAGTAAGTATTGCCACGTTCACGGGAGGGACGTTAAAGAGCACTTCGACAACTTCGTCCGACGACCCACCACAACATAGGAAGCACGACTCTACTGACCGCACATAACTATCCGACGTCTCATTCGGTAGAAGGGCATAAAAAAGACAGCCACGCCGGTTACGTCGACAAGCATGCTGTGCCACAAAATGTAACCACCATAATTGATCTGGTGAGTTCCAAGTCCGTCCCCGCTCTACGGAATATGCCCTACCCTGACCGGCTTCAGCGGATGAATTTATTTTCTATGGAGTATCGTCGTCTGCGGGTAGACCTGATTTACACTAGACGTATTCTTAGAGGAGCACTGGGAAGCGAATTACAAGATTTCTTTCAATTGAACGACAAGTGTTTAACGCGTGGTCATAGCTGGAAGCTTTTTAAACAGAGGAGGCTTCACCTTCGCTCCGAAATCACTCTTTCCGCCCGAGTGGTGAACGAATAGAATGCCCTACCTGAGTCAAAAGTCAGCACTCCTAGTGAGGAATGTTTCAAACGATTGTTGGACCAGTACTTTCTAAATACTCCGGAATCGCCATGCTTTTCGTCACAACGGTAACGCCATGCCGTGGAACACGTTTGCTAACGTTACGCATTACCCCCCGTGTGATTGGGAAGCGTTGAAGCTGACAAGGGTCTTTCCCACCTGCTTTCTACTATTCAATGATTCAGACTCTTGCGCCGCTGTGAAATGCTTGTTGCTAGGGTATAACCACAGTGGACCAATTTGAAAAATGTGATTGCGTCTCCAATTGTACGAGCAACGTTCACACACCTGTCCGCGCAAGC
The DNA here is from genome assembly GCA_037039905.1 of Formica aserva. Lineage (NCBI taxonomy): Eukaryota > Metazoa > Arthropoda > Insecta > Hymenoptera > Formicidae > Formica > Formica aserva. Next base: position 17,441 of record JAXRKO010000837.1, on the reverse strand, counting down.
TAAAGGAGAAACGTGCAGGGCACCCGTAATCACGCAGACTATTAAATAGATTCACCATTTACACAAATCTAACTTACCTTTTACCACGGGTATCAACACGATGGCAATGCACGCATCGAAATTGCACATACACGTACGGAAATCCTTCGAGAACCTTTGTACCACAATGCTTCACTTGTCACTCGGCAGTTATGGTACCATATTTGAAAAAAATTGAACCAGTCAACCTGCGTACCTCCTTCATCAACATTTTCCAACTTTTATAACGGTCAGACACAACACGGTAAAAACAGCACATTCATCCAACATGGCGAGCAAAAAACAAATGAACCTCCTTTTCTTAAATTCATTTCAAACATACTGCAATTTAATAGCAATTAAATAACCAAAAAACTACCTCCTTTTATCTTTAAAACGTGATTATCAGCAATACAATTGCTCAAAAAGACAACATTAGTACGGCTCTTATTTTTGGCTTGCGTACCAAAACGCACTACCTCCCAAGTGCTTATTTACCTTACAGCAATTAGCCACTCCGTAACGTTCATTCGGAGCGGCTAATTTCTTTAATGGCGAGAAACGGTTTCCCGTGAAGTGAGTTCGAAGACAGAGTAGAAGGGTTCATGCAGTGCGCATAATTATTAAAATAGTTATTACATGTTTAGTACGCTGGCACGTTAAGAAACGAATTAAGAATATATTAATGAAAAGTTATAATTCATAAAGTAATTGACGTTTGCTGTCCGTGAAGGTCGCGGAGTATTTGAAGCATTTTATTATTGTAAAACTATGTTTATTCTAAGGGTTGTTAATGAATAGAATAGATTGCTAAATTCAATTGGTTTTTGTAAAGATCGTTATGTAGTTTCTTATGCTTGTAAAATTGTCACTTATAGCGTGTTATGCTTTCTTTATATCAATTTGCTTTAAATTTGCTGAACCTGGAAAATCCGAATACAATAGAATTAAAAGTAATATATCCTCTCCCTAGCTTCTTTATGTAATAACAATAAATACGTTTGTTTGATACCAAATCTGTTTTTCTGGTCGTCAGTTATTTGCCAAATTGCCATCTTTATTTGAATATTTTTCAAAATGAAGTACGGTAGCTACATAAATTACAATAGGTAATTCCTTGATTTCTTATTAATAAAATACATATAGTCATAATCATAATTTTATTTAACATGTCATTTGTAAAGTGTATGTAAAACTACTTACCATATTTTTTTATTAACTGTAAGAAAATCGCTCGCTTAGTTACTTCTGCTAGAAGATAATAAATTTGTTGTTAGGTTTAATAATACGTTGTATTAGGTAAAGGGAATATATTTTTTAAGAGATAGGAAATGCACTGTTTTCCAAATTTAGTGTAATAGGTAGGTTGATTGCCGAAAGGATTGTTTTGTCTGTTTTGTATATATACATATGTATTTCCATGGTTGAGTATCCAAGATATGACCACGAGCCTAAGAGCTGAGTGCAATAATAAACCGTCTGGATCTAAGTACATTGGCACCACGTGTGCCACTAATTACGCCTCTAAGTTTCAAACACACCCTCTAAGAGCCGAGTGCAATTCTAACCCGCCAGTTTCCTATTATCAGAGCATCACGTGTGCCAATGTTTGAGCATCCAACCTATGACCACGAGCCTTAGAGCAGAGTGCTATGATACCGAGCCTGGGTCCTAGTACATTGGCACAACATGTGCTACCGATTGAGCCCCCAATCTTTGAACACAACCATAAGAACCGAGTGCTATTATAACCAGCCTGGCTCCAATTACATTGGCTTTACCTGTGCCGCTAATTAAGACTAAAAGCTTTGACCACGAGCCTAATAGCCGAGTGCAAATACAACCAGTTTGGGTCCTATTACATTAGCCAATCCAGTGGCACATGTGCCACTGACTGAGCCTCCAACCTCTGAACAAGAGCCTAAGAATCGAGTGAAATTACAGCTCGCGAGAGCGTAGGATTAATCTGACGCAGCTGCTCAAAATCTAGGGGCCGTACTGTTTGCTGTACCAGAAGCTTTCAAGAGCAATGTTGTTTCACTTTGTAACGCGTACGTAATGTTATAATAAATAGTTATTTTTGTGTGTAATGTAATCTAACTTTAAAACTAGCAAGTAAACACGGCAATTATATTGTTTCGGTTTCGTTACCATTGCAACGAAGTTATCATAAAACGCTGTTGCATTTTATTGCATTAGATCCTATTTACGCACAAACATTTGGGGCAACCAATATTAGTAAAAAGATACATTCACGTTGTTTATCGCCAATTCAATACGATAGTACATTTTAGTTTCTAAAATTCCGGCCTAAACTTAACGCATGCGATTCCGCAATACATCTATGCCAACTTTTTAGCGACTACATTATGTCATTTTCATAACAAGAGCTTATTACATTCCACTTGGCTGCTAATATTGATGTTGAATACATATCCATGTACGTGACAAAGAAGTACTACGGATACGATGCTAGGAAATCCATTTCGCGCGTCAGATTGATTATACTTTCCCTACACCCTGCAGCCATTTTTTAATTTTCGTTTCGTTGACTTCAGTTACCAATAGTTATCTAAACAAATTCAAACAACATTTCTCATGAAATGCAGACTCCAAGTATCGATCATTATACTATCTTCAAAACTACCCTTAGGCCAATCGGATAGATGCGCAATTTGTGTTCTACACCATTTTGCTGCACTGTGGTAGCAGTCAATGAATGATATTCTATAGAGGAAAACCTTTGCTGATTGGTTGTATTGGACTGAAAAAATGACATCAGAGCTCTGACATCCTGGTCTGCTTTTCTTATCAAATTGTGCTTTAATGCGCTAAAATCGTAATTACTGTTTGTCAGGTATTCGAATAGCCGTAAATGGAGCTCGTCGCAGTGTTGCTATAGCAGATCAACAGGTAGGTCTTCGTCGAGCGTAGCCCATATAGCGATTCTCGTTTCCTCTTTCTTTTATCTTCCCATTTCATTTTCAGTATTGCTTTAGCCACCATTTCATCTGTGTATGTTTACGCCATCCATCTAGTCGACTTGTGTTTGGCCCTCTCCGGCAGCTGTGACAGTACCGCCCACCTAGCCATGTGGTATGATGCAAGAACACTATCCATCCAGCTCTGACACTTACTAGGTGGTTTTCCATCCGCCAACGTAGTTTCTTCTTTGCCTTGCAGCCACCCTCGGTCTAATATGACCCAAGCGCGCCCCGTACACAGAAGCCCTGGAAACCCACGACCGGACGCATGTTACAGTAAATACTGCCAACAAAACAATGCAGCAGTGATAGAAATATTACACAATCAACTAGCAATCACTATAGATTTAGTTTTGCATTTTGTGTATGTTTTAATGCTCAAACTCAAGTATAACACGTCGGTTTTCAAGAATTCTCTATATAATAAAATAGCAGTCTTTGAAGTCTGTTGGTTATCTGGAATTTCAGTAATGTGGACGCAAACAACTACGTTTGCTGACACTGTTGTCCACATAGGCATCTGTTAAGCCCGGCAATTGTTTTTGATCCGCCCTTTCAGTGCCTAGACTGCAAGTGATTTTGAAAGCAAACAAATACGGAAAATGTGCAGAAATTAGGTATTAAAACACATGCAAAACACTTTTCATTCCATTCACTGTTGCTACTATGTTAAAACTTGTTCATTCTTAACTTGCATTACTATGCATCTACGTAACGATTAAGGAACAACGAAGTGCGCAATGCAAGCAGTTACATTTGTTAGAATAGTAAAACACAAATAAAAATATAGTAACTACGTTAAAATAGTTACAATATGTAGAACACTTTTGCACTACTAATGGAGCAAAATTGATAAGACGGTATAGATACTGTTTTGCCAAGTTTGAATCACTCTACCTACAAATTGTAAGTTATCATGGCTATAGCCGTCTCACCAAACCAAACAGAAAGATTGATGAACGAAATCTCACAAAACGTACACAACGCGGACAACGATGGCCACTCATATAGCACTATTTAACGTAAACTTACAAGCAGCTGTAACTGTGCCAAGAAAGTAGCTTATCCTTTTGATTACGAGCCTTAGAGCGGAGTGCAATCACAACCCGCAAAGGGACTATTATATTTGCACAAAAAGATAAGATGATGAAGCCTGCAACCTATGACACAGAGACTAAAAGCAGACTGTTATCAGGACCCGCCATGGTCCTATTACAATGGCAACGTATGTGGTATTGAATGAGCCTCCAACATGTTATCACGAGCCTAAGAGCCAAATGCTATTATAAACCGGATGGGTCCCATTACATTGGTACAACTTGTGCCACTGCATGATCCTCTAATCTCTGATCACAAGCATATGAGCCGAGTGCTTCTATTACCATCCTGCGTCCTAGTAGATTGGCACTATATGTGTCACTGATTGAGCCTCCATTCCTTAACACGAGCCTAAAACCTGAGTTCTATTATAACCCGCCAAGTTCCTGTTACATAAGCACCGGATGTGCTACTGATTGAGTATTCAACACCATTTTTCGAGTACTCACTAAAAATGCTAGTTAGCACTGTGAGAAGGAGAAATTCCTTAAAAAAATTAAAGTGGGGACCGGAAACATCTGTGAAACACACTGATGTTACTGTCAGTAATCCATCTGTTGTTGAGGCTGCAAAAACACGACTTGCAAGCAAAACTACAGCTACCGGTAAACTACCTAAAAACAAAAAAAGTCAATTGATCCCAGGGATAAACAGGTGTGTTCCTCTGATCCTGTTCCTAGCGTCATTGGGAATTTGCAACCCATTCGTGACGAGCTAGCTGAGCTAAAAACTAAACTGTCAGCCATTGATGGTCTCCGTACAGTTCTTAATAAAATTGAGCCTCTGGCCAGCCTACTACAGCTACCAATTAGTCCAGTAGTAGATCACCTAATTCCTGTAGGGACCCTCATAGACACGATAGCGACAGAAATATTCAATAGAGTGCGTTGCTCAAAAAATGCAGTTATTTTTAATATCCCTGACAAAATCCCCATCACTTCCGTGCGGAATATTTTGCTTAGAGCTAGTGATATGGAAAACGTACCGTGCACATGTAAACGGTTGAGAAAGAAGGTCCACCACCGCTCTTGCCCTATACTATTTCAATTTGCAGTTGATCTGACTGCTACTGAGTTTATCCAAAAATGTGACCAGATTTATAACAAAACCACGATTAAGTCCCTAAAAGTTGCTGCAGATAGAATTCCTTTGCAGAGAGAACTTTGGCAAAGACAGGCAGTTTCTCATCTACACCAAGAAACACCAAACAACAGCGCTTTGGCCTGTACGTCTGATACTGCCACCAAGTTGCCAGAAAGCGCTCGTAGTTTCGATGACATAGCTGCACCTGGAAATGCCCCTGACAAACTGCCGCCCGTTGGAATCACTTACCTACCAACAGCTAGTGCAGTTAGAATTACTGAGGATTCACCAAAGGTGGTGGTTGCAGCTGATGAGCTAAAGATGGAACACATCCACCAGCCAAAAGCTAAGAAGGCGGAAGGAGGGAAACATAGAAAAAGGCGTTCACCGATTGAGGATGTTGATCTAGACACTTCCGAGTATACATCCTATGAAGAGGGGTCTAGTTTTAGCGATAGTCGCTTCTACACCGCGCAAAGGGTGAGGAACTCAGAGCCATTTGTTGAAGTGGACCAGCAAACATCGCCAACTAACTTCCGGTCAAGTGAAGTGTTGGTAATGCATGATCACGACAAACCGAGTGAAAGTATCCATACCAGTTTCACCACCTATGCATCAAGTACCATAACGAGAGCACACGCGACAACCGCCACCCAAATGGATTGTACAAAAATGCCTCAACCTGATGCTACCCATAGTATACTAGCATATAACATACCAGATTCTGTAGATGCGCATGTGATAGTAAATGCTATATGCGTTGCATCCGGCATAAAACCATGCTTGATTTCAGCAAGCAGAGTTCCCAAGAGGCTCCACGCCTAACCAGCACCGGTTCGACTGAGTTCGACTGATAAAAATGCGGTGACTACTGTGGTAGGCAAGTTGGATATTATCCGTACACTGTCACACTTCACAAATGTTTTCTTTAGTAGACAGCTGTCTCGCTTACATGCATCCGCCAGTGTTAATGCTTTTCCAAAGAAGAACACCAGTACTCGACCCCAGCAGCGTCATAGCAGTACTAACAAGACATCAGCATCCAATCTCAGGGGTGCAAATTATGAACTCATGTCTCAAAACCAGTCAAACTCACCTGCTGTAGCATCTAATAGCGTTGACTTGGCAGTGGGATCAAAACAACTGCAGTCAAGTATACAAATGTTACAAGCGTGCAAAGCCCCTGGCTCCACAAACCTAGAACCCTGTACTAGTGACCTGAGCAGAACACCAGTTAATAATGCAATTCACTCCTACAAGGATGTTGTAACAGCTAGTGTTCGTCAACCCAAATCACATAAGCCAAAGATGGCCGTTAAGACGTTAGCACATGGGCTTACGTCGTTAGGTAGACTTGTTCTCTGTAGCCTGAATGATTCTGCACACTATCATAAGGGCACTTGTATGTCCATTCCAAGTGATGCTCCTAGAGAATCGATGTAAGATGCAGTTTCAACCTACGCTCACTCCACAGAGAATTTTATTAACACTAGCGGAGGTAGAAGAGCCGAGGTAGATGTTGAAGGGAACTATGAGCATCAATGCAAGGTGGCTGGCAACAAGTACGATCACCCACTAGAGGCGAAAACACTCTAGACCAAATTTTTACTCAAGGGATTCCCTCAGTTGAAATACGCGTACGGCAAAACTTTCCTGTCAGCGACCACCGAATGAGCAACTGCTGTTTTAAAGTGCGCTTGAAACGCAATCTTGAAACCATGTGTTCTCGCTCGTTCAAATTAGCTTAACTGGGATGCATTTTCTACCCTACTACGATCAATGAATTAGGACAAATTCTTTATGTCCGCATGCCCACAGGAAGCAGCAAACTGCTTTTATAATCACTTGCACCAATGCATAGAGATAGTTGCTCCACCTCAAACGAGAGGACACAACAATTTGGGACGCAGTACGGTTGCGAAAAAGACACTGCGTAAGTTACACCAAATCCGACAAAAGTTTAGACGCACCTCAAACTTCTCGTTGCTGATAAAGCAATTCGATGTCGTAGAACAGATTCGGCTACAGAATTCGTATCAAGGTTTACTTGAAGAACGAACTGCCTTATCAGCGTCTAATAAATTATAAAGCCTTTCTAAACTCTTTCGCGCACGATCCTCTAGCACAAATGATGTTATTCAATATGTACTACTGTCTGACAAAACATACGTTGACAACCCTGTTGATATATGTGAGGCATTCAGCTCACCCTTTGCGAAATCATTCGTAACGGAAACACCGACCGAGCCGTTATGCTTTTCGTCACTCACGTGTGCTCGTCTCCACCATGCGGTCTTTGATATAAGAACGATTTCCTCTTTGATATCGCGCCTAAAGCACTGCTGTTTTCAGGGTCCCGATGGGCTGCCGCCGGTGCTGGTTAAATACGGTGGCCCAGATATCCCCTGTCTGCTGCTCAAAATGTTTACAGTTTCCCTAACATCGGGAATTTATCCTACTCAATGGAAGACTGCGATAATAATACCGCGACACAAAGGTGGCCCTTCATACAGTGTAGAAAACTATCAACCAATAAATCACACTCCTATTGCCTCTGGAGTAATGGAAAGAATAGTGAAAGATCGCATCATTGCGCACCTCTTGTCAGAAAATCTGATTAATAGTTCGTAGCATGGGTTCATGAAGTCTCGATCTTGTGTGACCTGTCAAACAGATTTTCCGAACAGCGTGACGTAGGCAGTTGACTCTAGGGAAGCAATTGTTCTCGTTTTCCTGGATCTTAGTAAAGCCTTTGATCGGGTGCCACATAGAAAATTGTTGGCCAAAATCCGTTCTGTCGGAATCAGAAACACTGTTAGCGTGGCTAAATTCGTACTTATCCGATCGCAAACAAATGGTCAACATCAATAACAACTACTCAAAACCTACGGCTGTCTCCAGTGGAGTAATCCAGGGTAGCGTCCTGGGCCCCATCCTTTTTCTTATCTATATCAATGATATATTTGAAAATATCAAACATGGCAATGCTTTTTGTACGCTGATGATATAAAAAGCGTCTACTCCTTCAGCAGGAATGATACTTGCCAAGCAATTCAACATATCCAGAATGATCTTTTGTCTATAGAATCCTGGTGTCGGCTTTGGGAAATAGAGCTGTCTGCAGACAAGTGCAAAATTCTTTCCTACGGATGCCACATCCCATCTGAAGGTTTCAGTATCCATGATGAACAGTTTGTGCAATGCACTCATATCCGGGACTTTGGAGTAGATACTCGGTAAAGTTTGACTTTTCTGCACAATGCACTTACCAGATAGCAAAGGCTAAACAAACTATCGGCTTCATTTGCAGATCGTTCGTGCTCCCCGATGCTAGGTTTAAGCTATATATTGCATATGTCTTCCCTATACTGGAATATTGCTCATTTATTTGCACCAACACGCGCAAGTGTGACAAAATTGCTCTCGAGAGGGTACAGAGGCGCTTCAGGAAGCGTGTAATTGGGTACTCTTCCCCTATGAGTTACCATGAGTGATGTCAAAAACTTGGCCTTGACCCTCTGTGGTTGCGGCGGCTGATAACCAACCTATGCTTTCTATACCGAATGATCAATCATTCTGTACAGGCAGATGTCAATAGTTTGCACTTATATACCAGTGAGCGGTATCAATTACGCAACAATGTAATGAAACTTATGGTACCGAGATGCCACACAAAGACCAGGGAGAAATTCTTCCTGATAGGGTATTCCAAGCTATGGAACAAGTTGCCAGAGAACATTCGAGAGGCCAAACCACTCAACATGTTTAAGAGAGAAATACGCAGATATCTGACACCAAATATGGTAGCAAGTATGCTAGGAGCAACGGGAAATGCTAACGACGTGTTTGAAAGCGGTGTAGGCAACATTTAGCAAACTCAGAGGCCTTATCCATCACTATCCGTTACATTTTCTTCCTTTACCCGGTGCTGCCTTCCCTGCGGTCTTCATGTGCACATGGGATTTGAAGAGGAGAAACAAACCGAGCTCTTATTACTATTATTTGGACTTTCCTCTTTTATGCTTATTTGGTTATGCCAACCTGTAGGCTCTCATGTCCCCATGGAAGCCAGATGGGGAAACAAACTGAGCCAAGTTCCTTTGCCTCTTGGTGCATTCTTTTCTTCGCTTAATCGGCCATGCCTTCCTCGCTACTCTCGTGTCCACATGAAAGCTTGGGAGAGGAAACAAACCGAGCTGCTATCACTATTATTTTTACTTTGGCAACACATGTGCCACTGGCTGAACGTCCTATCTTTGATCACGAGCTGAAGAGCCGAAAGCAATTACAACCCGCATCGCTCCACATGTTCTAGCGATTGATCCCGCAACCTGTGATTACGAGCCAAAGTGCCAAGCGCAATTACTACCCGCTTGGGTGCTATTGCTTTGGCACCACATGTGCCACTGACTAAGCCTACAGCTTTTGAGCACGAGCCTAAGCGCCTTGTGCTATTATAACCCGCCTGAATCCTGTGTCTTTTGTACTACATTTGCTACTGTTTGTGCCTCCAACAATAGAACACGAACCTGATTGCCGTGTGCTATGTTAATACGCCTTGGTTCTATTACGTTGGCACTACAAGTGCCACCCTTTAATCTTCCAAACCTTGAACACGAGCATAAAAGTCGAGGGCTATTGTAAACTGCTGGGGCTTATTACATTGGCACAACCTGCGCAACTGTCTAAGTCTACGAATTTTGGTCACGAGCCTAAGGGCCTGCGTGCAATTACAACACTTTTGCGTCAAAATACGTTGGATCCATATGGACCATTGAATGAGTACACAACATTTGATCACAAGACTAAGAGCCGAATGCAATCATCAACCGCCTGTTGTAGGTTGCATTAACACCACGTGTGCCACTGTTTGAGGCTGCAAATTTCTTTTACGAGCCTAAGTGCTGGGTTTGCCAATGAAAAAGGACACAGGCGCGTTATAATAGCATTTGGCTATTGTGCTCTTGATCAATGGATGGTTGCTCAATCATTGGCACGTGCTGCCGATGTAAGAGAATCCAGGCGGGTGGCAATAAGAGGCGGTTATTACGCTCGTGATCAAAGGTTAGGTGCTTAGCCAGTGACGCATTTTGTGCCAATGTAATGGTACATAAGAGGGGTAAATGGCATTCGGATCTGAGGCTTGTGATCAAAGTTTGGAGGCTCAGTCAGTGGCACATGCTGTGCCAATATAATTAGACCCAGGATGGTCGTGATAGCAGTATGGTCTTGGGCTCTGATTCTAAGGTTGCAGGCTTCATCATTGACACATGTTGTGCAAATGTTATATTACCTAGGTAGTTTTTGAAAGCAGACCGCTCTCATGCACGTACTCAAAATAATAAGCAACTTTGTAGCACAGTAAAAGTTTGCTTGTAAGTTCTGGAGTTTTCATTCATCAAGCTTCCTGTTTGATTTGGTGCGACGGCTATAGCCAAGATTCTTGGATCATTGGATCATTGGAATATAGAGAGCAGAAGGAAAAAAACCTTTGTCAGCTCCGTCACCTCCCAATCATAGCAGGTTGTCGCGCAACAGCAGTCAACAAGTGTTGTCACAGTTGCATAAGAAACAACAAGATCCCTGCAAATTCAACAAATATAGATCCAACAATCGCTTAAAACATTCCTCAGTATGCGCATTGACGACGGAAACAGGCAATGAGTTCCAGTCGTTGACCACACGAGTCGATAGAGTAAAATTCGAGCAAAGTCTGAGTCTCCTGGGTTTAAACAGTTTCCAGCAATGGCCTCGAGTCGAACACTCAGAGTTAATCTGGAAGAAATCTTGGAGCTCAACTCCCATCTCCCCTCGCAGAATGCGTCGGGCGTAGATCAGATCGCCTCGGCGACGACGATATTCCAAGGAGAACATATTTAACTTCTGGAGACGTATGTGGTAAGGCAGATGTCGTAGCTCAAAAACGCACTTAGAACCATGCCGCTGAACTTTCTCAATCAAACCGTGTTCAAACTTTGTAAGAGGATGAACAGCGGGTAATCCGTATTCTAAGATTGGACGCACATGAGAAGAAAACACAAGTCTAAAAATCGTCGGATTCATTCGTGAGAAAGCTCTTCTGATAGAGCCTAGTAGTCTGTTCGCTGCAGCAACCCTTCGCAGAGTATCCTGGGTAGTTTTTAAATCAGAGGACACAATAACCCCAAGATCTCTTTCATGTTTCACATTATTAATCAAATAACCACCGAGGTGGTAAATACCGAGTGGCTCAGCAGCGCCGATAGGGAGAACCGAACATTTATCTCGATTGATCGGCATCTGCCATTTAACTGACCAATCATGTAGCAAATTGAGTGCTGCTTGAAGTCGGTCAGCATCCTCAGCACTGGACACCTCCATCCATAATTTCAAATCGTCAGCGTAGATCAAACATTCAGCCCGGAGAGTTGAAGGAAGGTCATTTATAAAAATTTTGAACAACTCTGGTCCAAGAACAGACCCCTGAGGGACGCCACTGCTCATAAGGACGGGGATCGAATACGTATCATTAACCTTAACTCGCATAACACGATCTGATAGGAAATCAGAAATCCACGAGAGAACCCTCCCGGAGACACCAATTCCTTGTAGTTTGAACAAGAGCCGCTCATGCGGAACTTTGTCGAACGCCTTGCTGAAATCAACATAGATGACGTCCATACGTTTGCCCGCATCAAGTGAGCTAGCCCATTTCTCTCTAGCAACAAGCAAATTGGATGTACATGAGCGGGACTTACGAAAGCCATGCTGAGCATGAGAAATGACACCACGTTCCTCAAAGTGAAGCCTCAGAGCTTTCTTGAGAATTCGTTCCATAATTTTACACATTACAGATGTTAAACAGACGGGACGATAGTTGGCTGGGTCTTGGCGGTTTCCTCCTTTGTATATAGGCTTGACAATACCCAGTTTCCAGGCTAGTGGAAGGCGCCCAGATTCAATAGAGCAGCGAAAGACCTGACAAACAGGGGCAGCAATGTACTTAGCCACAGTCTTCAGAAAGAGAGGGTGAAGGCCGTCAGGACCGGGCGAGGTGTTCGGGTCTAACTGGAGAAGGAACTGAGAGACAACTTCCGTACTTATCTCAACATGATCCAGCAAAGGTGAGCATGGAAATGCGACATCAAAAAATGGAGTCTCCTTCGAGTAAACGAGTGAATACTGATGAGCCAAGAGGTTTGCTTTTGCAGCATCCTCATGAAGTAAGGCAGCCTGTTCACTGGAATACAGGGATGGAATGCCATTACCCCCTTTGGTGCCTCTTTTAAGATACGAAAAGAACATTTTGGGTGAGCACTTGGACTGCACAGCCAATTGAAACTCATAACTTTGTCGATTCTCCCGCTTCTTCCGGATACAAATGTTCCTAATTGTTTTGTATTCCAAGTAATCGGCCGTCGATTGTGTACACTTGTAGCGGTCCCATAATTTGCGTCTTTTGTTCATCAAACACCTCAACTGCCTGTCGATCCAAGGAGGACCTCTTGTATGACGTCTTTTTTTACACATGGGAACGGCCTGGTCAATTAATGACACCATTTTTGAGTAGAGATGATTCCAAGCATCATCAACGCTCAGAAAATGAGGGATGGTCCAGTCCATGTTAGAAGCAGCTTCCTGTAGACGCTGTGGGTCGGCTCTCCAGAAATTACGGCGAAAATCACCCTGATCATGAATGGAAAGTCGACGTGCCCATTGAAAAGAAATAGCACAGTGATCACTCTTACCAATAGGTTGCATAACAACTAGGTCCGTGACATCTGACGGCGTCGGAGAGAGCACCAGATCAAGAATATGCGGAGTGTGCCCTGGGAACAAACGCGTGGGGGAAGACACATGTTGAAACAAGTTACAATCAAGAACGGTTTCAAGGAACACAGCATCAAAAGTGTCAGCAGGAAGACCACAATGAAGCAAGTCCCAATCAATGCCGGGTGCATTGAAATCTCCAACAATTAAGCAGTCCTTACCTTTGGCATGCAATTTAATTGAATCCAGCAAAAGTGCTCCTGAACTCAGGGGAGATCTATAGGCGACACAGATCAGGAGAGATCTACACCCGTCATGAATGCGACACCACAGAGCTTCAAACCCTCCATCTATGTCACAAATAGCATCAATTAAATGTGCCTTTAGATCGGCCCTCCAATAGAGCATCACACCACCACATGATCTCACTCCGTTTCGATCAACACGGGAGAAGTGGTACCCTGGGAGATATAGCTCCGAGTCTTGGATGTCTGGGGACAGCCACGTTTCAGAGAAAGCCATCAAGTCAGGGTGATTATTAACAGCAAGAAGTTGAATCTCATCGAATTTGTTCCGCAAACTGCGCACATTAGCGGACAACACAAGCAAACCGTTGTTCGACCTTACTGCCCGGGTAGGACAAGGATGGGTCTCCAGCGAGTTCTCGGGGTTTTTTGAACCACCCGAAAATCCACAATGTGCAAGTCCGTTTCACCATTTGCCCGTCGAGTTCGGAGTTCATCAACTGCACACTTCATTTTTATCCGATCCTCAGGTGACAGGTCTCTCAGAACGTAAAACGACTCTCCTTTAAGACGTGAAGTGCGTCGGAGAATGCGACTGCATTCGTCTTCGTTTTGGCATACAATCTTTAGAGGGCGAGGCTTTGTGCAGTCCTCGTGCTTCCTTCCAATACGAAAGGCAGAAACAACATTTATCCCTGCTTCACCCTCGTCAAATAAAAGTGAAATCATCCGTCTTAGAAACGCTTCATCATCTAAGATCCGTTCAGCTGGCGTGGCTTTGGAAGACTCAGGAGCATTTACCACTATAAGGCAACGGTCACGCGAGGGGCGGTAAGCGTCCTTAGATGCCTGCGTCTTGTGAGAGCTCGAATTGTCCTTAATCAATTTCTCCAAATGAGTGACTTTATCCAGAACCTGCTTAAACTCCAATTGTGAACAGGTCTGGGCTTTGACACCACGCTTTGCTTTTATATTGGCTTTTTGAATTCCTTGATTACGGCTGCTTGATGGCGCCGGGAGTTGTTGCACAACTGACGCATAAGTCCTGACCGGAGACTCGGCATTTCGATTAGCACAATTTACCGAGGGAGACGTGGCACGACTTTGCTTACCAATGGGAGTTACGAACCCGGAAGAAGGGGAAGAAGGATCCGCAGGTAAGACTGAGCCCGAAGAAGCAAGCAACGCCGTGTGAGGAAGAGCAGGATGTGGGCTGAGCGCTGGTAAACCGGATAACAGGCGCTTATCGCTGATTGTCACTCTACAGGGGTCACAAAAAAGGCAATGGCTTGAGACGTTGTTTGTTGTAGGTATCCATATAAACCTGGACAGATACCACAGCAAGCAGCATGAATCCAACAGTCACATAAGGAGCATTGTACGGCCTTCGATCGGTGGGTGACACCCTTACCACAAAAAACACACTTAGAAGCCATGAGAATCCTTTTGGATCACAAGAAAACGGACAAAAATCAAATTTTTCTCGAGTGCTACGTAATCCGGAGCGACCGCTGACTTTGACGTTGGGATTTAATATGAGCAGATCGTACAGCCGTGGTGAGCTTTCAGTTTGGAGGTAGAATGTTTCAACTTTAGCAATGCCTTATCTATACCGTCTTATTAATTTTGCTCCATTAGTAGTGCAAATGTTCCCTACATAATGTAAATATTGTAGCGTAGTTACTATATTTCTACTAATGTAGTGCGATTCCAGCTAATGTAACTGCTTGCATTGCGCACTTTGTTGTTCCTCAATTGTTACGTAGATCCAGAATTATGCTAGTAAAGACTAGCAACTCTAAGCATACTATAAACAGTAAAGAGAATGAGAAATGTTTTGCATGTGTCTTAATACCTAATTTCGGCGGATTTTCCATTTTCATTTAGCTTTCAAATACCTTACCAGTCAAGGCACTAAAAGGGTGTTTGATAAAGGCTCGGCGGACTTAACAGACGCTTATGTGGACAACAGAGTCAGTAAATATAATTGTTGGCGTCAACGTTTCCAAAAAGCGACGTCACTAACAGACTTTACAGACTGCGATTTTGTTATATAAATAATTCTTAAAAACCCATGTTTGATACTTGCGGTTTGGCATTAAAATATACAAACTATGCAAAAATCTCCTAAACTAACTGATATTTGATTGTAAAACCTATTACTCAGCGTACCTTTTCTCGGATTAATCTGACGCAGCTGATCGAAATCTGGGGACGGTACCGTTTGCTGTACCGGACGCTTTCAAGGAAATACTGCTTCACCATTTAAAGCGTACGTAATGGTATAATAAATCTGTATTTTTGTAAGAATAATATAAAATAAAATTAAAACGAGCTACTAAATACGGCAACTATATAGTTTCGCTTCCGGTACATTCGCAACCACATTATTATGAAACGCTTTTGCTATCTATTATACCCGATACCATTTTAACACACAAAATCGGAACAACAAATATTTAAAAAAATTACGTTATCATCGCTGATTGTTAATTCAATAGAAAATTACGTTTCAGTTGCTTAAATTCCGCCTCAAAATTTTTGAAAACGAATAAGCAACTGATCTATGCTAACTTTTTGGTGATTATTTTACATCATTATTATGACGAAGGATTATTACGATTCTTTTATTAATGCAGAAAATTTGTTGCGTATAGTGTTATGCATTTTTGCTAAGATGTACCCCGGATACGACGCAAGAAATCTGTTTCGCGCGTCGGATTGATTTAACTTTTACATGGCATTATTAATGACACTTCGAATGTATAACAAAATGTAACTACGAAATCAGCGAATTAAAACACACATAAGTAGGAACAACATACCAGAATGTAGGATCTTTCCGATTATTTTTAATACCACAATGCAATCAATTAGCAAAGGTCTGCCTCCATTAGGTACCATGCTTGCTTTTCTACTACACGGCAGCAAAATTGTGTGAAACAAAATGACGCAGCTATCTGATTGAATCCATGGGAGTGCTTAGAAATGTATAGAGAACGATACGTATTAGTCCGCATAATCTTATTAAGATTTTGAATGCACAAGTTTGCAACTAACCATTGGAAACCGTTGTCAAAAATGTCAAAGAGACAGTCAAATGGAATGACGCATTTCAAAAGTAAACCTGTAGGAAACTTTTTACACTAGAATCCTGGCTAGCCATCTAAGGTTAAAAATAATAGTAACAATACTTTGGATGCTACAAAAAAGGGGGAAGTGGCAAATCTTTTACATTTCTTCTCTGGAAACAGGACCGTGTGAAAATGAAAGAAGCGGTTGACGAACTCAAATCACGTCGAGACAAGGGTAAAAGAAATTTACATACTGCAGGATTCTGTGTATTTTGAAAAGCTACAAAATTCGCCGGATCCACTTCTTGTCATACCCAAGCTTTAAAGACACACAACGAATTGCGCGTAATTTCTGCTAATGTACGCAGTATGAGAAACAAACACGATGAAATTCAACTTTTTGCTTCATGGTCGTGCTGACATTATGGCTTTCTCGGAGATCTGGTTCTCCTGCGTTTTCCTATACACAGAGTTGCGGATACCCGGCTAACATCACTGGCAAGCTGACCGCCAAAGAGGATGATCTGTTGGCGGAGTGATTCTTTACTGGATTGCAGACTTCATTGTCCATCTTGTTGAAGCTACTTGTGATAGTGATGGTGGCTTTGAAGCTCTGTGTTGTTGAGTCCATGATAAATGCAGAACCCTAATGATTGGTGCTGTGCTGATGTAGATATTGGCCTGGGTGACTGTAAAATCATCTAAAATATATGCAAACATTAGCTTGCTTATGCATTAGGGAATTAGTTGGTTTGCTTTTACGGAACATTGTTCCTGTTTGTTTGAAACACCCGACATCCGCCTTTGGCGCGCGCAAGGCTCGGCAGCAATTACGCACCTTACACACTCGATTGCAGTCTGCACGCCTACCTAGCTAACATTCTTTCGGTGCAGTATTTAAAGCGCTAAATAGTTCACCTCCAATTAAAATTTCTTCTCCCACTTAATTACTGTGCGTTTTGTTTATCACATTTTTGTCCGGCCGCCTATTTCAATTCCAAATATATAGCGCACGATCGACGGAAGCTATTTTTGGTGATTTGGCTACTAATTTTTCTTTTCAGATCACGTAGCATAATCGGCCACATTTTTAATCAGCCGTATATTTTTAGCCAAATTCACTGATTCTGTATTTTTCACAACGAACTTCAACAAACCGGATTTCGACGACGAGGATTGTGGGTTCATTT